>PVKE010044550.1:0-12969 GCA_004027555.1 Craseonycteris thonglongyai | reverse complement strand
CTGAACTGGGAGCTCCCCCAGTTCAGTTCTCTCTCTGTCTCTGTCTCTGTATCTCTCTCTGTCAAAAAATAAATAAATAAATAAATAAAAATATATTTAAAATTAGTTTCTTTAAAACTCTCATCCCTATACCAATAGGGATTCATATACCTCCCGAGAAGTTGACTTCACTCCACCTTCAGAGGTGATATAACTAACGTAGGCTGTCCAGTCAGTACATTCCATCCCTTTGGATTCAATGATTGAGTCATGGTGGGCATTGGCTCCCAAAGGTAGTTTAGGACTTTTACTAAGAATACTGAGGTTCTATTTCCTGCTGGACAAAAGGAAGATGCTGGCAGCCATCCTGGGACCATGAGAGGAACCAGTTTTAGATTGATGCAGACACCAAGGAAAGCATGACAGAGAAAAGGAAATAAATGGATCCTTGATGATGAATTGAGTTGTTGAATCAGTCCTCACCTGAAACCAGTCAGCTTGTGAATTTCTCATTCATGTAAGGCTTACATTGTAAGCCAATCAATTTTCTACCTTCCTTCCTTCCTTTCCCTCCCTCCCTCCCTCCGTCCCTCCCTCCCTCCCTCCTTCCTTCCTTCCTTCCTTCCTTCCTTCCTGTTTTCATGAATTTGAGCCAAACTGACATTTGCTGGGAAGCAAAATCTCAACAGATTAAGAAAATGCTCCCGAGAATGGCAGTTTAGCAGCTTATTTTATACACTAAAATAAAAGGAGGAGATGTAAGGAGGGTTACATGAAGTCCATTGGAGGTAAATAAAGGGGGCAGGAGAAAGCAAAGCAGGGACATCTCTGGGATTGTATAAGAAAGTAAAATGGAGAGACATAATTCTTTTACCTTGGTGTGTACAGGTTGGTTAATAATTAACATTTTGGGGAAGCCGGGATGGCTCAGTGGGTTAAGTGTTCACTTTGCAGCGCCGGGGACCGAGGATCGAATCCCGGCCCCAGCCCGTGCGGAACCATATGCTGAACTGGGAGCTCCCCCAGTTCAGTTCTCTCTCTGTCTCTGTCTCTGTATCTCTCTCTCATTCAAAAATATAAATAAATAAAAAAATAAAATATATTATAAAAAAAATTAACACTTATAGTGCATAGAGATGGTATATGGGTAACAAGATAACAATGAGGGGTTCTGTGGTCTTCTGACTTTGGTCAAGGAAGCTACAGGCCTAGGATGTGACTCTATGCCCTGATCTGCTTTTAGTTAGGAATTTTTATGTTCAGATCATCCTATATTGTTACTTTTGGTCTCTGAGTTTGTAAGCTCTACCTTGCGGGCTTCCCTGAGCTTATCAGCTTTAGTATATGACCCATTTTTTTCATAGATAATTCTCCCTTTTGGTCATAAATCACCCAAAGGATGCATTAATGACCAACCTCTTGGTTGGATAATGTGGTCCCATGGTGATAGGAAGGCTCATTCCTAGGAAGTCTTAGTGTTGGCATTTGTCTTGTTGAAGTGGTGGACCACTGAGGATGGAAGTTGAGGCTGAATTTTTCTCAAAAGGGAAAGGCAGGTAAATGGGAGGCAGTCAGGTCTTACGGGTCTTCATTAAGAAAAAAGCACTCTGGATGATTTCTAACCTGCAAATTGTCATGATCCAAATTTTGCTCTGTCTCACTTTTCTTTCTTTTACATCTTACATTACATTTAACTATAGTTTGAGGGCATATTCACATCCTTTTTTGAATTTACAATCTGATTATTAGATGGGTTGCCTTTTACTGTTGTTGTTGTTATTGTTGCTATCATCATTTTAATATGGCCCATCTATTTCCCATTGGAAGCACTCAAGTGTAATTCATTATTAATCTGATTCCTGCTAGTTGTACAATTGAGAACTGTAATTTTAAGGTTTAATTGAGCCTACCAGTTTATTTTTTAAACAAGTTTGAGTTGGGTTTTCTGTTACTTGAAATCTAATGAATAAAAAAAGGTTCTAGAAGAAAAGGTAAACAGTAATTATCTCTGAGTAGTAAAAATACACGTGATTTCTTTTTTTCTGTATAGGAAAACTTCCAAAATTTCTATCAAAAAGTGTGTGTTAGTTTTATCAGGAAAAAATCTGCAGTAAGTCTTAATGTGCATACTTTGGCTATCTAGAAATGGTAAACACTACCTAAGAGTAAATGTTTTTCCAAAAAAATTAAAAGCCACTGCTATATAGTAAACCAGGGAGGTATACAAAAGCCACAAAATAAAACAATTTAAGAGCATTACAGTAATGGAATATAGGAACTTTTACAAGGCTGAGACCTTGTTTCTGTTAATCCTTGGATCCCTAGCACTTGTAGTTGTGCATTCCCTGACATGTGGTAGGTATTCCATAAATGATTTGTGAATGGTTGAATAAAACAATTGCCTACCAGCTCTCCAGAATGTTAAATTGTACTTCTTTTCAATGGGAACGATTTGATACAGGCAACTGTGGTATTGCTCTTTTATAGTATTTGATTTCTTATTTTATCCAGATTTCTAATTTTTTCCTCAGATTTAATTTTGACTTTGTAGTAAGAAAGTCTTTAGCTGAATCTAGTTAATATATGGGTAGAACTTTTGAGTGAAGAGCTAGCTCAGAAAAGACTATCATATCCTCAGCACAACAATTAAGCACAGACCTCAGAAATATTCTTCCAGTAAAGTATGTATTTCAGGAATTCCATTCTCCTTCCCTCCTTGAAGGGGCAGTTGCTCTGTGTTGATTTCGATAGAATCTTTGGCACTTAGTAGGCACTTGATAAATAATTATTGTCCTACTAACTTTTGGAGTACCAGCTAAACAAGTTTGTGAAGTTTCTATATTTAGAATCACAAAAATGGGAACACCTGCTCTTTCATATTCTGTGTCTTTCAACTATCAACAAAAAGTAACTAACAGAGAAGTATCAGAACATTAATTTCGATGTGGGAGCAGATGAATCAAATAGTGTTTTTGTGGTTGACAATGACTGAAACAGAATAAATCATGGGGTAATAATCACTGGTTGTGACATAGACTAAATATGATAAATGATGTCCCAATAATTTATTCTATAAATATTTAAATATCCCCAGAATTCCAAAAGTATTTACTTTCCTTTTATCCCTTCTTCTATGGAGGCTTTCCTTAAACCATTCCAAAAAGTTGAAACAGGAAAGAGAACTTAAGACTTCTTAACAATGAGCATCTTAAGCAGACTAAGTGAGAAAGAGGACTGGATACCAGGTTTGGAAATGGTTGTTCTTGGAGAATATAATTTTTAAAAATGTAGATACTGGGTCCCTAGCCAGACTTACTAAATCAACATCACTGGGATTGGGTCCAAGATCTATATCTTTTTCTAGATTCTGCCGATAATTCTAATGTAAATTTCTAGTTAAGAGCTACTGCAACAAATAAAACTAGAAATTATGCATCTGCTTCAAGAGCAGGCAGGAATATTTGTCTTAGAGGAAGGCAGAAAAATTTTCTGGAGTCTCAGTGCTCTATGGGAAGAAATATGTTGTCATTATAGGAAAAAGGGCACACTGAGTTTGGCAGCTTCCTTCAAAATTCATTTCAATGGTTGTTTTCCTATCAGGACATCATTCCTCATCTGAAACCCATTTCTTTTTGTGGAAAACAGCAAAACAAAACAAAACCAATTACTGTCTTTATTTCTCATATATATACACCATGTCTTCACTATAGCCATTATCAAACGTCAATCAGAAAGTTCATATTATGGGTAAAACTGAATGAAGTAATTTTCTGGCACATTCAATAACTAAGCCAAACATTTACTATATTGTGGGTTATGTAGCAAAATCCCAGTGCAGTCGTTTCACCATCTCTTAAAGCTTCAGTTTTTGAAAAACAGTCATCATTCCTCTCCTCAGAGATGTTATTTTCTAATATATGACTTTTTACTAATCTTTGCTATTATAGTTTGTGCATTTGGTGTCTTTAAAAAAAATTCTCTCTTGCATCAAAGTCATAACAATATTCACCTATATTTTCTTTTAAAAGTTAAATGTCTTTTAAAATTGTTATACTTTGTACCATTTTCCAAATTCTCATGTTTTATAGAGCCCCACTCTAGTCTCAAAGTATAGAAAGTTCTTGCCCAACACAGAGAATACTTACATAGCTCCTGCTACAGGGTCCAGATTTAACAAAAAATCCTCAATGCAGAATAAAATAGGAATGTACAAAGAGATAAAAATCAATGAAATGTGGTCAAAGATAGCAGAGCAGTATCAGATAATGGAAATATAAATTATCTTAAAGTTGATGTATATTTTCCCCTAGAGATACTGAAGCAATGAAGCCTTAAGCCTGCAGGTCGTGCAGACTAACGCTGGTAATCATGTTACAGATATGCTTATCACATGTTTGCCAAATGTCTAGGAGGGATATACTTATCATATGTTTGTCAAATGTCTAGCAGAACGTTTAAGATGCCCTTGAGCAAAAGTCACTTTACAGCTTCATATCAGATCTAATAAAAAATAAACACCTTGAAGAAAGCAATCTTTTGATAAAATTCCTGGAAGGTGTTCCACCTCTGAAGCCCTACTCTGGTCTCCCATACCCACCTACTTCCTCAAGTCCTTGGCTCAACTTTGGAACTTTTTTCGCTCCATGAGACGCATTTTTCCCTCCCAAAAAAGTGGAGGGAAAAGTGTGTGCATCATATGGAGCAAATACTGGGGAAAAAAAAAAAAAAGGCAGGGACAGCAGTGCACATGCGCATTACTCTCCATTCAACGGCTGGGCTTGTCTGAGGTCCTATGAATGCTGGCTGCAGGAGGCACAAGTTATTTAAAAAAAAATAAACTTTATCACTCATTAAATCTTGATTTACCCCATACATATGATGTTCTACTTTGAGCATTAAATATATGATAAAACACCTGCCATATTAAACTTTAGTAGTCAGTATTACTGTAATTATGATGTACAAAGTCAGGTCACTGGAATCAATTATTACTTTATACTGTACACATGATGCACAAAGTCCATTTTTGTGTTTGTTTTTAGGTCTTAAATATGTTATAAATTTTAATATGGTTGATTGTTGTTCTCATTGGTTTAAGACAATGCTCAGTGCAGGTTAGTGCAGGTTATTGGTCAGTGATAATGTGCAGGCCAGCGGTAAGAGACAACGCAAACGGTCAGCGCTCAGTGGTAACACAAATGGTCAGCGCTCAGTGGTAATGCAAATGTTCAGCGCTTAGTGACAATGCAAATGGTTAGTGCTCAATGGTAAACATTGAAGAAATGATACTGACAGTTCCTTCATTTCTTGCAGAAAAATACTACAGTACCTCATTCTACCAGTGCAAGGATGATAAAGCAGAAAAGCCTAGCATATAAAATTCCTTTTAAACTAGAGGTAGTAAAATATGCTAAAGAGCATGGAAACAGAGAAGCGGAGAGACGTTTTGGGCCTCCTCCAACTGAAAAAATGATTAGAGAGTGGAGGAAACAGGAGGATCAGCTGCAAAAAGCAGATAAAAGTAAGCACACTTTCCGTGGGCATGCTGCAAAGTGGCCACAGTTGGAAGTGGACATGAAAGAATGGATCATATGTCACCAAAATAATGGCTTCTCTGTCTTGACAAAAATGATCATATTTGAAGCAAAATGCATTTCTATAGAGAAAGGCATTCAGGATTTTACAGGATCACCATCATGGTGCTACAGATTTATGAGGCAATGTGGTCTTGCTATGCGGACCAAAACTACCGGTAGAATTGCGCAAAAAATGCCAAAAGAATATGAATCTAAAATTCTGTCCTTTTATAAATTTGCTATTGATGCTAGGAAGAAAAATGGCTTTGAAATTGGCCAGATTGGGAATATGGATGAAGTTCCGCTAACCTTTGATGTGCCATCTAATAGGACTGTATATCTGAAGGGTGCCAAAACCATCACTGTGAAAACTTCAGGGCATGAGAAGACCCATTACACAGCTGTGTTGTCCTGCTGTGCCAATGGCACCAAATTGCCACCCATGTTGATTTTCAAAAGGAAAACATTTCCAAAAGATGTGACTCCGCGAGGAGTTGTTGTACATGTACATGAGAAAGGATGGGTGGATGAAAATGGAATGAGAATATGGGTTGAAAAGGTGTGGTCCAAACGTCCTGGAGGACTTCTGAAAAAACCTGCCTTATTAGTGCTTGACCAGTTTAGAGCACATATTAGCGAACCAACAAAAAAGTGCTTCAAAGAAGTGAAGACTCATCTAGCTGTAATTCCCGGAGGTCTTACCAGCCAGTTACAACCTCTTGATGCTTCTATCAACAAGCCATTTAAGGTCTTAATGAAAGAAGAGTGGTACAAATGGATGGCTGCTGGTAATCATAATCTGACATCTACTGGATGAATGAAGAGTCCCACCATCACTCAAGTTTGTGAATGGGTGAAAACATCATGGGACTCAGTGAAGGAGGAGATCATTGTACAGTCATTCAAAAAATGTGGCATTAGCAATGCCTTAGATGGAAGTGAAGATGGTATCTTATATGAAGACAGGGAAGAAAGTGATGTCAGTGATTGTGAGTAAATGAGCTTCATAAATTCTGGCTCTAGCGATGATGAGTTCTTGGGGTTTCCAGAAAACTAGAGTACTAAAATCTTTAAGTCTCTCCATTTGTTAATGACAGTGATAATGGTTCTTAATGCCACTGTTGATGGCTGTTCACTTTATATGGTTCAAATGTTATTCTGTTATAGTTTATTAAATATTTTATTACACTATTTGGTTCAGAATATTTTTTTTCCTGTTTTCCTTTAAAAACTAGGTGCATCTTATGGTCAGGTGCGTTTTATGGTGTGAAAAATACAGTAGTTGTTGGGTTTGGAGCTCCAGCAGCACTGCTTTATGAATGTGTATTGTCTACTGTCTGCCTGCCTCAAGGATTGCATCAGACACCCAGCAATTGTGCCTCCCTGCAATTGACTTGGCTCACTTGTACATTCTGTTCTGTGTAGTCAGAATCATAGGGCCTCCATGTCGGACCCTTAAAACCTTCTCAAGCTGGTGAGAGTAAGCTTCTGGCCATAAATTTCCAACTCACTTTGTGGAGACACTTTGCACTTGCAAAAGACAAAGCTTTAGGATTCTTTCCACATACTCAAATGGTCTAATTGATAATCATCTCTCACAAAGGAGGCATTTTTATTGTTATAAAATAATCTGTTTCCAAAGGTGTGACTTGTGTTAGGCTACCCTGAATAACACCACCCATTGTGGAAAGACTTGTTTTACTCTCCCCAAGTAAATCTGATCCTCTGCTTCATCTAATCTACTGTTGATTTCCTCTAATATATTCATATTCTTCATTTCAGTTATTGTTTTTTTAATGATTCCCTCTAATGTATTCTTCATTTCAGTTATTGTACTCTTTTAATTCTGACTTTTTAAATTCTCTATCTTCATTTTTATGTTTTTGATCTCTTTGTTGAAGTCATTATAAGCAGTGTTTTAAACTTTGCATCTGATAGATGCTGGTCTCCGTTTTATTTAGTTCATTTCCTTTTTTTTTTTTTGTTCTTTCATTTGAGACATGTTTTCTGTTCTTTCATTCGAGACATGTTTCTTTGTCTTCTCATTTTGGCTGACTTCCTGTGTTTGTTTGTTTATTTATTTATTTAAAGATTTTATTGATTTTTGACAGAGAGAAGCAGAGAGAGAAAGACAGAGAGAAGGGGGAGGGCCCAGAGCAGTCTCCATAGTTGACATTAGTTTTCCATATACCGTAGTTTCACTCCACAGGTGGGCACAGGGCTGCACAGGGCAGGAACTGGGCCTGGAGCCTCCCACATAGGCCCTGGCAAGAACTGAACAGGGGGCACTCCCCAGTTCAGCATATGGGTCCGCATGGGCCGGGGCCGGGATTTGATCCTCGGTCCCCGGGGCTTCAAAGTGAGCACTTCACCTGCTGAGCCATCCCAGTTTTCCCTCCTGTGCTTATTTCTATGTATTAGGTAAATCTGCTATATCTCCTAAACTTCATAGAATGACTTTATATAGTAGGTGACCTTGGGGCCCAATGGCACAGTTTCCCTGGTCACCTGAGCTGGGAGCTGCAGGTGTGTCCCTCAGGTGGGTTATGTGTGCCCTCCTGTTGTAGCAGAGCCTTGATTGCTGTTGACATGTCAATGGGAGGGATTGACCCTCAGGCAGATTGGCTATGAGGAACGGCAGTGACTACAGCGGAGGAGCCACGTGCAGGGGCTGATCTCTGCCCTCCCTCTCTGAGCAGGATTTGCTTTAGCGGGGCTCTGGTGCTCAGTTTACCCTTTGGGTGTGCCATTTGTGGAGGTGGCTGGGTGGTGTTCTGGTCTCAAGCTGGCCACAGGGTGTGTTGGTTCTGGAACCTCTTGGAAGGGGCTTCAGCGCAGGCCAAGGCCAGCCACTGTTTGGGCTACCTGGTATGAGCTACAAGGTAATCTGTAGATGGTTGCTGCTTGTGCTGGGTTTGGAGGCACCTGGGAGAAGCTGAGTGGCAAACTTAGGTCAGCTGCCACTAGTGCCAGGCTAGGAGCCACTTAGCAAGAGGTATGGAGCATGCTCAGGACAGACACTTCTTGTTTGGTGTTTGTAAACATTTGAGAGATTTTAGAAAAGTCCATAGCTCAGAGAGGCTGTTTGTATGGAAAAGCCACTGGAAGCAGCTTGCTTGGGCCTCCATGTTGGGTAGGGTGAGAATTCAGGGAATCATCAGGGCGGAGCAATAGAAACTCAGATTTGGCAACTGCCTGCGCTTGCAGGCTGGGTGGGGGAGGACTTAACAAAGGAACAATGGTGTCTTACAGCACTGTTGTCTGGGAGAAGGCTGCCCCTCCAGCCCTCACCCTGAAGCCAAACAATTCATGTCTTTGCCCCTCCTACCAAGCTTGATGTGGCTTCTTCTGTATATTCTTAGTTATAGAACTTCTGTTTGCTAGGCTTCAAGTGGTTTTCAATGATAGTTGTTCTATAGTTTAGCTGTAAATTTGATGTGGTCATGGGAGGAGGCAAGCACAGTGTTTACCTACTCTGCCATCATTTTTTAAAAAATTTATTTTGTTTGAGAGAAGGTGAGAGAGAGAGATGCAGAGAGAAGTGGGGAGGGCCCAGAGCAGTCTCCACAGCTATATATCATTAACTGTGACATGGTTTCATTCCACACAGGTGGATGTGGTGCTGTGTGGGGCCGGAATCAAACTGGGGGCAGTATAGCGTATGGGTCTGCACAGGCCAGGGCAGAGATTCAACCCCCAGAGCTCACCGTTGCAAGGCAAGTGCTCAGCCTGTCGTGCTATCCCAGCACCCCTACTCTGCCATCTTGACCAGAAGTTGTTAACATATATTTAACTAACCTTAAAGAACCAACCAACAAACAGAAAACACGAAGTCTGAAATTAATCTGTGCTACTTTCTATCAAAGGAAAGAAACTTGACATACTTTACTACTGACTACAGTTTGCCTTCACCTGTCCCTCTCATTCTACTATCTTTGTTAGTATTGCCTAGAATTTTAATTTTGTTTTTTTGAAAAACACAAACAATTCAATTTGTTTAAGTTTAAGAGAACATATTACCCACACATTATTACTAATTTCTTTTTTTTTTATTGTTTTTGACAGAGAGAGAGAGAGAGAGAGAGAGAGAGAGAGAGAGAGAGAGAGAGAGATACAGAGACAGAGAGAGAACTGAGCTGGGGGCACTCCCCAGTTCAGCACATGGGTCCGCACGGGCAGGGGCCGGGATTCGATCCTCGGTCCCTGGAGCTGCAAAGTGAGCACTTAACCCACTGAGCCATCCCGGCTTCCCCATTATTACTAAATTCTGTGCTCACTGTTTTATCCTGAATCTGACTCCTCTGAACTGGGGCCTGGGAAGTGGCAGGTACGTGAACTGACTCCAAGGTCAGACTGCCTGAATCAAACTCTGCTTGGTGTATTCTGAGATTCCAGCATCTGTAGTTAAGTGCTTAACATTATTGGGGGGAAATTCTTAGTCATTGTTTCAAATATTTCTTCTGTTCATTTCTTTCTTCTTCTGGTGTTCCCATTATGCATATGTTACGCATTTTGTAGTTGTCTCACAGTTCTTGGATTTTTTTTTTTTTTTTTTTCAGTTCTTGGATATTTTGTTCTGTTTTAATCAGTCTTTTTCTTTTTCTTCTCTTCGCTTTTCAGTTTTGGAGGTTTCTATTAATATAGCCTCAAACTTGGAGATTGTTTTTTCAGCTGTGTCCAGACTACTAATAAGTCTATCAAAGCAATTAAAGCATTTCCTTTTACCCAGTGCATCTTGCCTGGCTACCAAGAAAAAATTGCAAGAGATACTAAAAAGCAAAAAACACAAATGAAAGAAGATAGAGCAAGCCTCAGAACCAGACTCAGATTTCTGTTACCTTCTTTTCTTTTCTTTTTAAAAAATATATCTCAAAGTTCTTTTTGGTTCTTTCTTAGAATTTCCATCTCTTTGCTTACATTGCCCTTCTGTTCTTTCATGCTGTCCACTTTATCCAGTAAAACCCTTAGCATATTAATGATTGTTTTTAATTCCTTGTGTGATAATTCCAACATACCTGCCATAGCTGAATCTGACGCTTGCTCTGCCTCTTTCATTTGTATTTTTTGCTTTCCTTTAAGGATTTGTTTCTTTATTGTTTTGAGAGAAGGAGAGAGAGAAGAGGAGAGGGTCCAGAGCAGTCTCCATAGTTGTACGTAACTAGTTGTGACATGGTTTCATTCCACACAGGTGGATGTGGGGCTGCATGGGGTGGGAACAGAATGGGAAGCGAGAACCTTCGCAACCATTACGATGGTTACAATTTTGCCGCAGTTCAGCATATGGATTTTGCACAGGGCTGGGATTTGATCCCTGGACCTCATGGTTGCAAGGCAAGTGCTCAACCAGTGGAGCTATCCCGGCATCCCCATTTTTTGCTTTTTAGTGTATCTTGTAGTTTTTCCTTGGTAGACAGTCATTATATACTGGGTAAAAGGAATTTGCTATAAGTAGACCTTCAGTAAGTTAGAGAGAAAGGGAAGTGTTCTCTAAGTCCTATGATCAAGGCTCAGTCTTTTAGAGTGCCTGTGTCTCTGGATTGTGAACTTCACAAATGCTTCTCAGTCCCCCATCTGCCATATCTTTAGGTAGAACAGGATGGCTAGAGAGGGCTGGAGGTGAGTTATTTCCCTTGCCCAGGCCGGGTAGGCTATGATAAAACCCCAGCAGGTTAGAGTCTGGTTAGTTTGTTTTGAAGGCAGACCTTGTGAAGAAGAACAGAGTGCTTTAGTGTATTTCAAAATGGTTCCTTTCCTCCTCCCTCTGCCAGAAGCATGGTGTGGAAGGGGCGTGTGTGGGAATTTTGTTTTCTGATATCTACTGTGAGAACCTGGTAGAGACCCAGGAGGTAAAACTCACAAATGTGTGAGGCCTGGAGTTTATAACTATCGAAGGTGTCCACACTGAGTTTTTAACTATCAGAGTTGTCCACACTGAACTCTCACAGGTTTCTTTTCTCCTGATGTTGGTTCCCATAGAGGTTGCTAATCCAGTACGTTGTGATTCTCTCTATTTGCCTGTTGGTCTCTCCAATTTTGGGAGCAGCATTTTTTCCTGTGACCTCACTTCTCTTTCAGATCTAAGAAGAGTAGTTGATTTTCAGTTTGTTCAGGTTTTTACTGGTTGGAATGGAATGGCAACTTCTAAGCTTCTTATATGGTAGACTGGAAACCGGAAGTCTCTTATTTACCTTTATATCACTGGAATATAAAATGACTCAGAATTCTATGTGAATCATTGCTAGGTCTCTTACTCAGCAGTTCTCATCTGTTTTCCTCTATTATTTCGTTGAGACAACCAGAAATTACATGTCAGCGGACTACATGTTCAGTTGAGAGAATGTCCCCTATCCAAAAATATGACAATGTAAATAACTGGACTAACTTGATCAGTTCTACCCTTTCTAATAAGAATTTCCCAGTTTGTGGTCTAGTCACCCAGCCCCTCTTCTGTTTGGTTTCTTAATATGACCTGTCTTCCATTCTAAGATATAACCCAAAAGCTCTCACTTGTTGATCTTATTTTCACAGATGTTTATTTTTTCTTTTCACCATACTTACGGTTTTGCACACTGTTTTATAGTTCTGGTTGTAGCTTCCGTGGTGAACACTTTATAGATTTTAAATACTTGTTGCTTTACATCTTTTGTTACCAGAATGATATCATTTGCTGGACTATGATTCAGCTGAAACTAAGTAATATCTTTCACCTTTACTCTTTCAAATCTCTTATGCCTTACATTTATTTCTTTGTGGGTGGGTTTGAACTCCTTACTCCCAATATTCTTTAATTGTTTTCCCTTAGCCTTTTATAGCTATATTAATTCTCACATATTCATGCTCTCTTTTCAGTGACTCTTTGTCTTATTGTAGTCTTGTGCTTTATCACTTTATGCCTAGTCTTTCATCTGGTGTAACTCCTTTCAGAGTCTCCCATTTTATATTATTTTTCTATGACAGTAGAGTACTTTTAATCTCAACAGAAAAACTCAACTCAAAGAGATTTAAGTAATGAAAGTGATTTGTTGGCTAATAGAACTAAAAAGTCCCAGGTAGGAGAGGTTTCAGGGTTGGCTTGATTTAGTAGTTCAACCATGTCATTCATCAGAGATCTGGCTCCTTTTTTTAAAAAAATATATATATTATTGTTAAATTTAATGGGGTGACATTGGTTGGTAACAATTAGATAGTTTCCCTATGTACAACTCCACATCACATCACCCACGCATCGCATTATGTGCCCAGCTCCCAGAATCAGGTCCCCCTCCACCACCGTATATCTGGTGCCCACTCCCCTCTCCCCCCACAACTCTCCCTCCCCCATCCTCCCTCCTCTCCAGGTAAACACCAAACCATTCAGTGTGTCCATAATTCTGGTGCCCTCTCCCACCTCCCCTCCCTCTCTCCCTCCCCCCTT
>PVKE010044549.1:0-12970 GCA_004027555.1 Craseonycteris thonglongyai | reverse complement strand
GTACTAACAATCATACTACTGTGTACTGAAGAGAAAGTCAATGCCTACCAATATATTTTCATTAAAGTCAAAATCCAACTTCCCCATTTCTATTGCAGTTCCCGGTCCTATAGATACTATAAACTGAACAGTTATTAAGGTTGTCTCCTTTATCAATGACTTGGTTCTACCATTTGTTTCAGCACCATAATACTAAAGAGGTTGCATTCTATGTGAAAGGCCGTATCTTACGACAGTAACTCACCAAAATGATCTGAAGAAAGATCTCATACTGTCGCACATTATACAGCACTTCTTTTAACATATATGGCTGCATTTCTATACTCATGAGTGGGTTCTTTGCTACTTTCTCAAGGATGGCTGTGTAGCGGTATGCCTGGTCCTGGGCAATCTGAAGTTGGGAGTCAATATGGTGAGTGGTGGCTGGGATGGCTTCATGTAGAATAGCTGGCACTGTTTTTAAAGGCATATTAAAAGAGACATGAAGAAATCTAAAAAGAATTAAGAAGAAAAAGCCTAGAAAGCGGTCATATTTGAGTATTAATTTGAGTTAATTTTTTTTCTCAACCAAATTAATATAATGAGGTATTTATTTCATGGGTCCCACAACATGAGAAAAGAATAATTTTTTAAAAAACGATCTAAATAAAAGATACTGCCAGAATAAAAATGAAAAGGGAGAGCCAATCAGCTTTTGCCTTTAAAAGACAGAAGTTCCTAAAGAATTGATAGGGCTTTGGTATTATGTGATATTAACTAGGTATCTCTGGGGAAAAAAAATCATTCTTCTTTCTCTGTTTATCTTCTTTTCTCTTTGTTAAAAAAAAAAAAGAAAGAAAAATAGTGTGCAACTTCAGAAACTCATCAGGATAGTGAAAAATAACAGAATAGTCTAGCAAGATAGGAAACTTCATGAAGAATGGGAGTTTGACTTTTTAGAGCAGTTTTTAAAATACAAAATGTTACCCTATTGTACTACGTAGATCAGCAATCTGGTAAAAGACACTAACCCCTTATCAGTGGGCCTCCGTGTGCACCAAACTCTTAAGAAAGTTACCTCTATTGGTAGGTCCTTGACTAAATATTTCATGAGTACTTTCAAATTTATAGATAATAAATGTATCACATCTATTACAGCACAGTAAGTACTCCAGAATTTACAGGTGAGCAGATATCTACTCTTGGACCTTTTCATTCCATTAATTGCATCAGCAACTGTTTTCAGGGTAAATTTTTTTTAAGTCACTGAGTTTTACTCCCTTTTTGTTATTTGATGTAAAGTATACAAATCCCAATGAATAGGATGGGGGCTAGCTTCTGGGCAGGCCTCCTCCTTCCTTTCACATAAAATTTTAAGTCTTGCCCCTGCAAAATTAAAAATTACTACACATAGTAATAATGAAGGTACTGTCAAAACTGCAAATCTTAAATCTAAGAATGCAAGTGGTATATTGAGGATTATTTTCCTTACCATGCAATTTCAATTTTGAACCTGCATAACTTATAGAATTAACCTAATGATATACCTACAGTCATCAATGCCTTCTCCTCCCTTTCCACAGTCTCGGTTAAATAAACGAATTCCAGTAACAAGCATAGAGAGGTCTTTCAGCTGGCGTTCTTTGTCCTTCTTAGAAAGAGTTAGAAATGTCCCAAGCTCAGCCTGAGGAAAAACACTCTGTAGGGCAGCTAAAACGAACACAAAAAGGACAACAAAATGATAGAAGAAAAAATATCAGAACTTAAATCACAGTTTCTTTCAGCAGAAAGTTAAAAGGCCTGTAGTTTTATTTATATGACTTTAAATTTCTGATACATGATTACAGAATACCCAGCAAAACTGATCATATATCAAAGCTGGACTATTGAAATAATGCTGTCACCCCATGTCTATTTTATTAATTAAGTACCCATCAGTAATTTTTGGCAATGAGCATTAAAACAAGGTTACTAATTATTCTGAGTAGAAAAAAAAATGATGCTTTAAAATAATTATGGAAGAAAGCCACAAGAGATCTTGCCTATTCCTTGTCTTAATGTATGAAAGTAGGCAAGTATTTCCTGAGGATAAAACAGTATCCTTTGCCATCATCCACCGTAGGTGACAGACTCACCTCCTTTCATCAGTATGAAATGTCCCTTCCTGGTGGTCCCCATTACCCAATCAGCCTGGTACCCTTAATCATACTGCCAATGTTTCTCTAATGAGGAGTAATAGGTCCCTGGGCAGGTACACTTGTAAGAAATAATATTCACTTTCCAGAGGAACTACTGATACACAGCGTCAAAGGAGTCTGGGTAAGTCTTAACCTCTTATTTGTGCTGACTTTTTAGATGAAAAAGAAACTTCAATCTTCAATACTTGTTATTCAACATGTTTTATAAGATACACTGTGCATATATCTTCACTTATGGAATAGAAATTGTGTTTTTTACCTGTTGCCTCTCTGACAACCTTGATGGCTGTAGGGGATCCAAGCCCAGAGCGCAGTAACATATAGCTAACAACCTTTCTGTAGAGGCTTTCCAGTTCTTCACGAGCACATGCTCTGTTGTCTGTGATTTCTCTGGTAACAGAGCCTAATCTAGACTCCAGGACCCGGTGATGTTCTTCGAGAAATTCCTCTAAAATTGGCAAAGGACAATGCACCATAGATTTGATACTTAGAATTACCACATAAGAAAGTAGGACCAGAGAAAACAAATGGCTTGGGTATGACAATTCTACCACATCAAACCAAGTATTTTGTTAAGATGTCATAAGAAACAGTAGCCAGCAGATAACCTCAAGACAAATATCTAGTGAGAAAGATTTATTACAATGATTTAAATGGCATATTTTTCAACACACATAAGGCTTTAAATAGACAATCCCAACAGTAATATCAGAGGGCTAAAACCTCCCAGTTGAGCAGAAAGTATATAAGATAATTCATAATATATATTATAAACATATATAGCACGCATATATGTACTATATATGTATGCTATATGTAAGCACATACAGTATGCATATAAATGTAGTGTGAATATTCTTGTTCAATTATGTGTATTTCTATTTTAGGTCTAGATAAATTTTCTTTGAATAATATTACTGATAATATGATGTTGCATCAAGAACTGTATCCCTCTACCTTCTTCGTGTGATACGATGAGGTCTAGGCTTATCTGTGGTGGGAGCCACTATTCACTAGCAGTACAATTCTTTCAACTAACTCTGCAAAACTCCTCATTTTGCTATTACAATAATTAAAATACCAAGCATGCACAGTTCATACCTATAATCTTACCACAAAAACAGAACACATTTTGCAACTTTAAAAAAGTCTGAATTATAATGGCATCAATCTCACGATTCGTTTTGCTTTAACATTTCATTATTATTAAGCAAAAAAGCAAGATACATAATTTTACATATGTAGTATATCTGAAAGTTCAATACAGGAAATAAAAGACAATGAAAATCACCAAATAGTTAATAATGGTTGCATTACAGCAGGGTAGAAGTAGTGTAGCCTATACACTGTTTCCCAGTTCGTCTTTGATGTGTGCAATAAACTATTTTTAAGAAAATATGTTCTTAAATTTACCATTATTCATTTCATTTTGGGGTAGTTACATAATCTAGGTAAGCATTATGAGTTAATAATATAAACAGGGAACAAAAACCAGGAAATGAAAAACTTTTAACTTCAGTTTTTAACTTTAACAGGTCATTTTAATTTCTAATTATTAAGTGTTAGTGGCATAACAGTTAAGACATAATAGACTTGGAAACATAATTTTTATGGGCATAATTAGAATTTACTTTTAATACTCAGAAAGGCTGTTGTTGCTTTGCTCATTTAGCATTTTCAGCATTATTATATTCTTCAAAATTGGAAAAAATTTCAAAAGACCAACAAAGAATTCAATTGTTCATTGTTAATCAAATGATGCCCCTATTACCTTAAATACAATATGAATCTTTTTAAAACACATATCAAAATAGGTAGATATATGTTACCTCGACTTGTATAATTCATATCAAAGTAGACTTGCATCTTAATGGTGTCCAAGGATGGATTTTTACTGTCCAATAGCCGACTCACACAAAGCTATAAAAGAATACCCCATGAATGCTTCTAATTATAGTTTCTGAAATGATTAGAAGTATTTTCTAAAGTTATTTTCAAAAAGAAATGGAAACATCAAAGCAATAGTTTTTGGCATTTATCCACCAATAACTCTTCTTCTGATTTTTCTCTCTGAGGATTTCATTCTTTACAATTTACCCAACCAACAACATTTATTAAGTGATAATTTCCCCTGAGGTAACCAGTATCATCAAACCCAGGTGGCTAATAGTCAGTTGAGGGCAAGATACTTGACATTTGGGTTAATCTATGCAGTTGGAATGTGGGTAATGTTCCATGAAGCTTATACTCCTGTCTAGAGCTTTCTAGATTTCCTCATTCCTTTTTTTTTAACGCTCTTTGTTAGCTGATGCTGGAAGTCACATGCATTCTACGAAAAGCTGCTGCAGCTACTTTCCTCTGCTCACAAAATTTCCCTGGTTCTCCCTTCTCTTTCAATTTTCTTTCTCTGGTCTGTTTTCTCCTATTCCCCTCACCCACCCACCCCTACCCCATCACCACATAAATGGCTCATCCCCCTGTTCTGCTCTGCCTCTTTAGATGATCAACCTGAATATTTTTCTTCTCTCCTCTTCACCCCTCAACCCCAGTCTTTCCTGCCTCACCCCTTAGGCATTGTATCTTTATATCTCCTCATCCCACCTCCAAGCACCAACCCTGCCTTCTTGGGAGGATGGAGGGCAGAATGCAGACTACACACTTCGTCCTTATGGAAACTGTGCACCTGGGTCCCTCAAGGTGGAGAAATACTGTTCTAAACACAAACTACAACGATGAGCTCATCCATATTTAATTGAGAAAAAAATGAAACAATTTTGTCACTTGAATTATGATATACATTGATAGTCAATATACCTGCCATATTAAAAGTACATTCAGCTTGAATTTTTCCAACATCGTTGAATTAGAAAAAGAAAAACTCTTCTTGAGCCATGAAAAGGGGAAAAAACTTATTTTCTGTCCTTCCTTCATTCTCCTCCATGGCTTTCCAATAAAATTTCTGACTGACTGCCAGTCATTTCCCCTATTTCTAAGAATGAGTTTTATACCACATTTACTATTAGCACAGAAAGCATCTCTGGGCTGCCCTGGTAAATCATGAAGTTTCTATGGCACAATCATGTTAATATCCCCCATCTCAGGCTTCCAAAGCTCTTCCTGACCCCTCTAGTATCTGCAAATAGACCTGTGCTCCCCTATGTGAACTGCTGACTGTGAGAGAGGATGGAGATGATGACAATTTTCTCTGACATTTGTTTGAGCCCAGAAAATATCCATATGTTATACAAGTTTGGAAAAGCTTGCTTCAAGTTGTTTGTGTAAAGGAGGGAATTAAAATCATTAAGCCAAGGAGAAATAAAAATAATGTTGCATTTTTAGAAAACATATT
Source organism: Craseonycteris thonglongyai (assembly GCA_004027555.1). NCBI lineage: Eukaryota > Metazoa > Chordata > Mammalia > Chiroptera > Craseonycteridae > Craseonycteris > Craseonycteris thonglongyai. The sequence continues at coordinate 7,444 of PVKE010044549.1, read as the reverse complement.
TAGAAAAATATAGAAAATAAATATTTAGACACTTAATTCAGTGAGTCAAACTTAAAATATACAAATAATAATAATAATAATAATGTCTATAAAGTTCCTGCCTTCTCTAGTTTGTTTTTTTTTTAAGATTTTATTTTTATTTATTTATTTTATTTTATTTTATTTTTGACAGAAAGAGAGAGAGATACAGAGACAGAGAGAGAACTGAACTGTGGGAACTCCCCAGTTCAGCATGTGGGTCCGCCTGGGCAGGAGCCGGGATTCGATCCTCAGTCCTCTGGGGCTGCAAAGCAAGCATTTAACCCGCTGAACCATCCCGGCTTTCCCTTCTCTAGTTCTTAAAACTGGTTTTCAGGCACATCTACTCAATTTCTAACAAAATTATTTTACATGGACTTCAATTTTTCCTTTAGAATTGAAAAATAGAAATAACACTGTGTTAATAACTATATGAACTTTAATTTAGTACTATGTAATTTTATAGTATATGATAAATCAGTTAATAACATTCTCAATGTAACATTATTAACAATGTAACAAGATGTGTCTAAAATACTGTGGTCAACCCTCACACCCCTTCTTCCTTACTAACAAAGCCCCAATTTGGATTGGAGCAAAGATTTTTCCAACTACAAAGAAAAAAACAAAACATGTCCCAGGCTCACTTGCAATCCTATTCTGGTCGATAAACACAAGCAGATGGGATGGATTTTGGGAAAGCTATTATTTTCCTAAAAGAAGGTGAGAGCCCTAATTGGCACACTCCTTTTGCTCTTTGTCCCCAGCCCCCATACCTGCCTCAAGGTGGAATAGCTATTATAACTTATCACCACTGGATGAAACCCATACGCACAATGGTGACTCAGGGAGCCAGGAAAAACAGCCTATCTACCTCTGGACTTTGTTTTATGAGAAAATAAATTCCTTATTTGTTTGTGACACCACTTGGTGGGTTTTTGTTTCATGGAGCTGAAGGTAATGATGGCTAACTCACATACTGTATTTAGAATTGCGAATAAGTATTTCAAACTTTGAGAACTGTTTGATAATCACCTTAACAAGTTTCTGCACATCACTTTTTATGAGGGTTCTATCCATGTTAAAGCCATTGCTTGGATCCAGGACAACAGCTTTCACCTGAGAGTAGGAAAGAGTCCATTAAATAATTTTATTTCATATTATTATAAAATTTGTTTAATGTTTTTATTTTTCGAACAGCTGCCTCTTAATTAGTCAGGGGATGATTATTCAGCCGACTATTTATTACCCAGCCAGCTCATCAGCACCTTCATTAGAGGTTGAAGAAAGGAAGCAGTAAACATCAAATCTGAATATGTGTTAGAACAATTATATGAAGAAATATGCTGAAAGCAATGGCCAGGTTTCAGATTGGGAAACTATTTGAATGTTTTACTTCATTTTTACTGTATATTGTTAAAACAAAAGCAAAAACAGAGAGATCAAGGCAATTATATAGGGTGACCAGACATCCCGCTTTTGGCAGGACAGTCCCAATTTTTAACAATTTGTCCCGTGGCCCATGGCCTTTTAAAAAAGTCCTGATTTTTGGAAAGAATGCACGACAAGCTAGGGAATGGCGGGAGATAGACCAAATTTTTAATCAAGAACCCTCCCCCCGCCCCCCGCGAGTCAATGTTGTCCCGCTTTACCAATGTTAAAATCTGGTCACCTTACATTGAATAATTTTTACAACAGTGAACAAAAATACATGTTAAAAAAAAACTCCAATATAGGACAACATTACTGATGCTTCTAAAACTCATCAAGATCTTCTATATCAATCTCTATAAATCTAGAACTGACATGCTTTATGGACTTAAAAAAAAATTTTCTTTGCTAACTTGTCCCATGACATCAATATGTTTTCAACTGAATAACATTTAGGAAAACTTTACAGAATTTTAAGAAAATGGGCAGTAATTCACACACACAAAAATCATTCTTACCATGAATGCTACCAGAGTTTCAGAAACAATCTCTCCATGGGCTGCACATTCTTGTCCTATTTCTCGAATTATATTCTTTATAACACTTTCTGCCTGAGTGGGAGGCATTCTTGCAAAATAAAACAATCATTGTTATTTTTTATTGGATTTATGTATTATTTTTTCTTCTTTGTATTTCTCCACAATTTTATTTGTAAAGTCATATTATTTATTAACTTTAGTACTTATTAGCATTGAGACTCCCTCCTGTTTTCACTGGTTAGTTTTACATTTATTAAACTTAAGAACTGTACTGATGCAGAGAGAGCAATTGAGACTTCAAATGATTGAAACGTTTCTTTTTTATTTAAATGATGGTGGTTACCAAAAGTACATTATATCACAATATTTTTAAATTTATGAAAAAGGCTAAAAAGCATGGAGGGGAGTAGAATTAAGAGAACCTCTACCCCACCTATGTATGTGGCAGAGTACAGTTTGAAAAAGGAAATGCTTATTCCACCATATTCACTAAATGACCTTTCATAATTATAAGACTCTTGGGAAAGAGTTATTCATTCCATTTACTATAAACCAGGAAAATGTGGTAGGTGTTAATGGTGATGGAGTTGCCCGATATTCCTGTGTATCAGTAACTGAGTCCAGGGGAACTTGGCATTTAGAGAACAACAATCCCAGGCAATCCCAGGAAGATAAAGCCCGCTCTCTGCACTATTAGTGTGCATGCAAGGTGGCACTTGGCATATTGTCCAGGAGAGCCATATTGCCTGGGATCCAGTGACTCGATCATTTTCTAGCAGAGACCATGGGCATTTGCTTCACTACTCTGTGAGGCAGTTTCCTTATCTGAAAAGCATAGATAGGATTTACTACCTTCTCAAAGACTTCTCGAGGACTGAGTTCTATATATTTAGTGGTTAAAATAGTACAGGGAATAAGGTAGGTGCTTTAAGCAGCAGCTTGCAACAGGCGTTAGCCGTGCCTGTGTGTGCGCATGCGCACAGACACGCTCCGCCCCCTGGGTCCCTAGCGCCTCCCCCAGTACCTTCTCGCCTCACTGTGCAGCGCTAAGTCGGAGCTCCGGCCCCTGGGGCTGCGAGCAACTCGGAGCAGAGGCAGGAAGGAGAATTAGAGGTCTGACCTGGGTGCTTCGGGATGGAAGTGACCGGTATGTCCGCTCAGCGGCCTCGCTGCGGGAGGAGTCCAGGCTGACCGTTGACTCCACGAGGCTACACCGGATCCTCCGGCGGCCCGGGCTCTGCCCGCCGCCCCACGCTGGCCCTTTCGCGGGGCACACCCTCAGTTCAAGGGCGTGGAGCGCCTGGTGGGCTGAAATTGGCCAGAATCGACAAGCGTGGTGCCTGTCCGATTCTACTCCGGGGCCTTAGCCACAGCCTTCAGGGCGTCTGGGCTCCCTAGCGGCCACCGCGTAACCATGGAGACGGAGAGCTAGAGACCGAAGGGGTGGGGCCAAGGCGTGGGCGGGGCCAACCTTGAGAGACTTTCCCCCAGCGATGGGCCAGAAGAACTTTAAAAACCAAACAAAAAATACAAAGGGCCAAACCCCAGGCAGAGAAAGGCAGGTTCACTACAGCTCAGGGTTAAGGGTATCAAACAAGAATTCCTAAACAAGAGTATTAACTTGCTAATGTGGGAACCTATAGGTGTTTTTAAAAAGGAGGGTCTTGGGGAGGCAGGAGCCAGTTTGGAGAGGATGGGATAACCACGGTTCGTATTGTAGAGAAATGGAGTTCATATGAAAGTATCTAGTATTAAAAAACAAAAGTAAAAAAGACTGCAGTTTAATTGTGTGTCCTGTTCTTCAAGGAAGTCCATAACAGATGGTCTCAGATGCCAGAAGAGAAAACTGAACATTCCTTCAAGGAGCACATGATAATTACACATCCGTGTCTGCAGTTGGGATATTGAGATTTTGTATTAATGTTTATTAGGCTCACCTATTGGCATGAAAGCATGAAAAAGGATTAAACTGATATTAAAAGCAGAGCATTAAACAATGACTTTTTAATTTTAATCAGGCTACTGCCAGTAGTTTTTCTCAAACTGCAAACAAATACACAGAATATATTTTGCTTAAGGACATTCCCAGATTACTAGAAAATAAATTAACACAAATACACACATGTCATAGTATAAAAACTTGTTTTTCTCCTTCTAGAACATTTTTCTGGAATATGGGTGAAGTATGTGCAAAAATAGACGTGTAGAGTAGCAAGATATGTAATAGTGAAACACTGGAATTCTAAACACCTGATATTTAAGGACTGTTGATTAAAGTGACATATTAGGCAATTATTAAAATAATGTGAACAACAACCTTGTATTTGTTTTATATTTTTAAAAATCCAAATGTAAATTTTATATATAGTACAGCCTCAACTATATTTATATACACATGTATATTAGCAGTATATAAGTCAATTTACCAATTTCATACACATAGTCCTAATCAGGAAAACAGGATTAAAGCATAAAAACCTTTGTTATTACAGCCTCTGTAGTGGTGATTCTCAGCTCTGAAGAGTGAGGGACAGCATATCAGAAATACCTTGGGAGCCTTCCCAGGTAAACTCTGAAATGCCCTCCTTATATATTTTGTATATATGCAAAGTGCTACTGTGTAGCTGTTTTAAAAGGTGACTTTCTCCCTGCTTTTTACCCACTCCATAGCCATCTCCCAATCCTTAACTAAAAAGCAAGTCTTCATTAATGTCTCGAATTAATTCAATTCTCTCCATTCCTACTTCTGACTTAAAGCAACTACTTTTTCTTGCCTGGATTACTGCAACAGCCAACTAATTGAGCTCCCTTCCTCCAATCTTGTAGCCTGCCAAATATCTGCTTATACTAAAATGATATTTCAAAAATATAAATCTGATCATGTCACTGCCCCTGCTTAAAACCTCGTGAAGGCTTCTCCGTGGCCTTGGGGTACTATCCAAACACATTCGCACAGCACATAAGGCCCTTCCCGATCCAATCTCAGCTCTCACAACCATGTCCCTCCTCCCCCCAGACCACAGTCTCTCCATTTTCTGGTCATGTTGAATTATTCATGGCTGATGACCTCTAGGCCTCCATTTGAATGTCGTTTTTCCCTCTTCAACTGGTTAATTCCTCCATGTTTTCAGAAGCCCTACCTCCAGTGAAACTTTCTCTGACCAGTAAATATTGGGTTTAGGGTCCTAAACCTTCATCTTTCTCTAATTCCAAAAATTTTCCCTACTCTGAAAAGAAGCTCCATACGCATTCAGCAGTCACTCCCCATTCCTCCTCCCCTCAGTACTGACACCTGACACATACTCTTGGGGAGTCTATTTTCTTGTCTATCTCCCCAATAAACCATAAGCTTCTTGAAGGAATCCCCAGCACCTACAAACAGCCTGGGATGTGGTAGTCATGCCAGATTATTTGGTTTGGAAGGTGAGTATAGAAGTGGGTGAATGAGAAAAAGAAATACATTTTAGATGTCTTTCATGTTTTCCCTGAAGGGTTAGGCTGATTTTTAGAAGGAAATTGCAATTTTGCAGGAAAAGGAGGAGGCATTTAAATGACAGGTCTTCAGAATTTCCTCTAACTATATGTTTGGCTCTCCGGCTTTAGGATCCCCTACCTAGCTCCACGCACCCCTTTTTGCACCCCCAGGAAGAGAAATAGTGTGAAACAATGGGCCAAGCTCAGCAGGATGGAGATGAGTTTGCCAACTGTGGATTTCAGGAACTCCACTGGGTTTCCCAGCAAGTACTAGAGAGACTAGTTCTGTTACTTCTGATAGTGAGGGAGATGAAGCTGAGGTCCATGGAATTTAAATTTCAAGGAATGGTGAAAGGAAAGATTCCTGGGGGGCGGGGGGGGGCCTCTCCATGCTGTTACTGACATTGTAGTCTAATATTAGAGTGGTTAGAAGTCTGAATTTGTAATGTCTACAGCACATATGGGTGAGGTACAGTTAAAGCTGTGAGAGAATTAGTGGGGACATGGATGGCCAAATGTCTGACTTTCATTCCCAGAAAGAACAATAATCACATTGTAATCCTAAAGGCAAGCATCGCTCCTAAGAAGGAAGAAATTCCCTCCTCCTGCATTAATGTAATCTTTCCTACAAAGATCAATGCAAAGAATTGCTTCTAAATTCAGCCTCAATGATATATGTGACAACTACTCAAATGACTCAAATGGTCTACATAGGAATCTGTGTAGACCACAAATCTATGTATTAATAATATAACAGACCACAGTCTCACTTTTCTTTCATATATGCCAGGGAGCCGCCTGCTGTTAAAATATGATCCTACAGCTAAAATTCATCCTCTCCACACCACTCCCACTCCAACTACATAACTGGATAAGCTTAGCTCTAATAATCTTAACCAAGAATTTCATAGAATTCAAGAAGCTGACATAAAAGTAACTCAATGAGAAGCAACTCACAATATCCTCCTTTGCAAGTCAGAAAATATTCATTAAGCACTCAATATCTATTTATTACACACTACAATTCTCAAAGAGGGTTCGGACATGCTGGGATTAACAAGGCTGTCTGCAGTAACAGTGTTCCTGCCAATTCCCTTCTTAATGCTTTTGCTAATTCTATTCTTTCCTGAACTTATCTTTGCCTGTCTCAAGCCTACCCAACCTGCAACCTCAGCTTAAGTCTTGCCTCCTTCATAAAGACTGTCACTACTCTATTACTGGCCTCCCAGCTTGGACCTTCCATTCTATCCCCCAGGTACCACTCCTGTTGGTATTTAATTATACATGCACTGCTTCATGGTGATGTATATCATATGCCAGCACTGTTATAAGCACTTTATTTCATTAACTTATTTAGTTCTCATGTTAGTCCTGTGAGGTAACTACTATTATAATCTCCATTTGCAAAAGAGGAAACAGTCCTAGAGAGGTTAAAGGAAACTTGCCCAAAGTCACCCAGGCTAATAATCAGTGGAGCCATGATTAAACCCATGCATCTTCTTTTCTAGCTTATTTGCAAGCACCCAGAGGACAAGAACTATGTTGCAAAATTCTTTTGAAGTTTTCACAGTGCCTAGCCTAGTGCTAGGACCCTAGGGGCTGATGGTCATAGTTTTCCTGCAGTTTACCATTTTTCCATGAAGTCAGAAGACCCAGGGAAGAGGGCTGTTTTGTCCCATTAATTATTATTATTATTTTTTTTTTTTATTGTTAAATTTAATGGGGTGACATTGGTTGGTAACAATCAGACATTTCCCAATGGACAACTCCACATCACATCACCCATGCATCGCATTATGTGCTCAGCTCCCAGAATCAGGTCCCCCTCCAACCCAATATATCTGGTGCCCACTCCCTCCCGCCCCACACAATGCTCCCTCCCCCCTCCCCCCCTCCTCCCTCCTCTCCAGGTAAACACCAAACCATTGAGTGTGTCCATAATGCTGGTGCCCTCTCCCACCTCCCCTCCCTCTCGCCCTCCC
>PVKE010044548.1:0-12966 GCA_004027555.1 Craseonycteris thonglongyai | reverse complement strand
AGAGAGGGAGGGGAGGTGGGAGAGGGCACCAGCATTATGGACACACTCAATGGTTTGGTGTTTACCTGGAGAGGAGGGGGGAGGGAGAGTTGGGGGGGGAGGTGGGAGTGGGCACCAGATATATGGTGGTGGAGGGGGACCCGATTCTGGGAGGTTGGCACATAATGCGATGCATGGGTGATGTGATGTGGAGTTGTACATTGGGAAACTGTCTGATTGTTACCAACCAATGTCACCCCATTAAATTTAACAATAAAATATAATAATATTAAGAAAAAAAAAAAAAAAAAAGATAATGTGTTTAAAATTTACAGGTCTCATTTTTCACCAGGTTGCTATTTATATACAATAAGACCCAACTAAGTATATTGTGTGTTTCCCTAGGAATTCAAAGCACTGTATAAGGGGTATAGTCCCTCCAATTTAACAAACAAAAATGCCTTACTGAACATTTATTCACCATTCATTATATCCAGGCACTGTGATTTACATAGTGTCACTTAATCCTCAAACCAGCCATCTACAATGTGAATTAATCAATTCGCCCTGAAGAGAAAGCTGAAGTTTCATAGGTCAAGAAACTTGTCAAAGAATACACAGCTAGTATGTGACTGATTCAACCTTAAAATCTAATGTTCAAAGAATAAACAAAAACCACAATGTCATCTGATTACAAAGTTCAGGCGCCCCTTGCATTGCTGTCCTCTCTACAGGGGCATGTGGGGGTCTCTTTTGCTGCTGCTCCTGCCAAGATATGCATTTTGAGGAAGTCTGGTTAATATGATCATAAAGGAGAGCCTTAATCAAAAGCTCGAAGAGCATGAACAGGAGGGTTTGGTGGCTGGCAGGTGCAAGCACCACAGGAATGGTACATCTAGAGCATTCAGCCTCTAGAACAATAATCCTCACCCAGGCATGGCTTTCCTCCCTGGGGAGATTTGGTAATGTCTAGAGACATTTTTCGGTTATCATAAATGAAGGGGTGATACTGGCATCCAGTGGGTAGAGGCCAGGGATGCTGCTAAACATCCTATAATGTAGAGACAGCCTCCACAACAAAATAAGACCCAACCACAAACGTCATTAGTGGTGTCCTCTGCAATCCTTCACACCCTGCAGGCCCCAGAGCAAAGACTGAAAGAGGGCAATGAGGGTCTCCCAGAGGGCTCTATGGGGCGGGCCCTAGATTTTAACCATGGTTCCACCTAAATGAAAAAAGGGCCTGAGAAACAGAGTCTTCCTGCATGAGCAGGAGGATAATGAGATGGTTTGTTTGGTGAGTGCATAACCACTAGAAACACACAACCCAAGTGAGCTTCAATGGTCACAGTGACTGAGGGACTCCATAAAATACAGGACTGACTGAGAAAAATCTCTAGGTATCCTGAGATACTCAGGCAAAGCACTTAAAAAAAAAACCCTCAAATGTTCAATTGTGAACTTGCAAACCCAAGTTTATATAAGAGGAAGGAAATGTTATACTCCCAGATGAAATATTAAATATTTTGCTCATTGCTCTGTAAAATTGTCTATGCATTTAAAAAACATTAAAGAGCAGTTAACTGCCAAAATTTGCCATGCTATTTTATGTCCTGTTACTCTTAATATTACCAAGCCCCAGAATCTTAAAACCCTCTGAAGTTTTGACAATGGTCTAGAAAAAACACAAACAGATGCAAGCTCCTTAGAAGAGCTATCAAATTATGCCTTTAAACAAATATCACCGCCTTTTCTGAACTCTATGTATGGGTGTGCATTTAAAATTTCTTATTGAAAATATTTCTCACCAACTTTTGATCCACTATCTGCATAATTTTTCCACTTGGAAAAAATGCATTTACTACATTCGTCAGGGAATTCACGATAACCTTTAGCTGAAAAATAAATAAATTATTAATTAATAAGAGACATAAAGAAGTATTGGCATTTAAGATTAATTTTGGTATAATGAAAAGATATAGGCCTTCTGATTTATCCATATATAGCTAAATAAAATAAGTGCTATTTGAAAATATTTTCTATCAATATATAAATGAATACATCTTTAACATGATTAACTAGCTGGATGAAGGCATATAATACAGAGAAAGAAACAAAGTCAAAGGTTAGTGAAAAGAGCAAGCTACAAAAGAATATCTTTTCCTCTACTATCATCTTATTGTAAATAGCAAGAAAGTATCAAAAGCACATTCTTAAAATACTTGGTGTACAATTTCATGAAGTGTTCATTTATAAATGCAACTAGTCAGTAAAGTCAGAAATAGAAAATATAAGAATCATAGCATACCGCTGGTGCCTTGTCAGCGATCAATTCTTGCCATCTCTTGTAGGGTGGTAAGTCAAGATTTATGGTGTACCATGGAACTGAACCCCTATAGCTGTAATGAAAGGTGTATCATCTTAAAATGGTAAAAGAGGTTTTTGATGGGGGTTAGATAGTCACATCTATCTGGATATATTATAGACATATTCTTAATAACAGTATAGAAGTTGGTACTCAACCCAGAATTTTCAAAAGATCATCTTCCATTGCTTCTGTCCCATGTTGTATATATAATCATAAGTGGTTTCAGAAGTCTTAGAATTATACATTCTGGAAGGTTAATGTGAATTGGTGATATGAGAAAGAATCAATTTTGTCTCTGAGGTGTCCAACCTTTTTTGGCTTCCCTAGGCCAAGAAGATTGTCTTGGGCCACACATAAAATACTAACACTAACAATAGAGGATGGGATAAGAAAAAACAAGAAATTGCAAAAAGTCTCATAATGTTTTAAGAAAATTTACAAATTTGTGCTGGGCTGCATTCAAAGATGTCCTAGGCTGCATGCGGCCCATGGGCTGCAAGTTCGACAAGCTTGTTCTAGAGTTATATATAGCTTGAATATCACCATTAGAAGACATCTGCCTTTCTTTTTTTCCCTCCTAATCTCTGCAAAGGTTAAGTCTATGCTTGGGGTATTCTCTACCTGGTTTCCCAGCCAGAATTTCCTCTTAGACAGTCTAATACTATTGTCAAATCACTTTCTAGTGTTGGCTTCAGTAAGGTCACCTTTGAAAATCCCAGATCGACACATGTATTAACTTCCAATGACTGAATTTAAAAACCTTCACTAGTCACTCAGTCATCTTACTGTTCCTACTGTACTCCCTCTCTTCTCATTCTTCTGTAGTAAGTCCAACCAAGCACTGTTCTATTATACGCATTCCTTAACTTCCCACTCATCAATTTATATACAGCAACTTCTACTATGACGAGACAGCAACACCCACACCCTCCCCTCATCAATGGACCTGGGCTGTATTTGTGGTAGATGAACTCCACAACAATTCTGTCACTATGAAAATATTATCTTCTGGCACTTGTTACTTAACTAAAATAGCCTATAAGGATGTGCCATTCAGTGATTTATCAGCTTAAAACTATTCCTAAAAATAGCCAGCATTTGCTTCATTATTGCTCTGCTCCAGAGAAGCACAAGGTCTTCTCTGATCTACACAATGATGTTACCAGGTTGTTAAATTAAAACATCTGCAGCAGACAAGTTAGTTTCTGAAAGTCATGAGCCGTGGTCCTACTTACACTTCTTTGGTCATGAATAATTATTTGATTCTCTACATAATGTCACTGAGTTTGGGACCTGGGTGTATGTATAAAGTTTTATGAAACTGTTAGCCAGCAGCCACTCACGTTGTGATTCAGATAGAAGAGGAAAACACACTCAATTTTGGAAATACATATTTAAACAAAATCAAAATGAATTAATATTTCTCTTCTGAAAGCATTATCAAACCGCTATTTCCCTAGTAGCTGATAATCTATATTAAGCACCGTAATACTTAATTCCTAGAAAAAAAGCTTTATGTAAAGACAAATTCAGTTTCTCACTGTTTATCATTTCACATGTAAAACTCTGTTCCACAATTCAATCAAATAGTAATTTTCATCCTATGACAGGCAGGTGCTGCTAATCTCTTCCCCTCCCTGCCAGTGTGCATTTGTATTTCCATGTCCAATAGCAATGATAAACCAGTGGCCCCCTGGAGCGATGCACATCAGTGGCACTGTCATAAAATATGTATTCTACCTATAAATTCCAACCAGCTCTCCTCCCACATAGTGATCAATAAAACCCAAACCATGTCCCTATAGCTGCTCTAAACTCCTGAGATAAATAAATATAATTTTTTTTCTTTTTTCAGAGCCTTGGGTAGGTAGAATGATTCTAAGCAAGAAATGGAGAGGAAATGAACTCATTATAGCTGAGGCAAGTGGGAGTGGGGAGACCCCAGAAACCTCTGCATAATAAAAACTCCACTAGTCAGAATTCTTTGAAATAACTGCTAATCTGACTAACAAAATTATCTTAATAACTAACACTTAGCCATAATCCCATATTTTACTTCATTAAACATTTTAATAAAAGATCTCAGTATTATTGACTATCTGCAACTAAATTTTCTACAAAAATAAATAGTATCTGCCTTAAGAGGGTAGTGAGGACTACATGAAATATGCAAAGAATACTTGGAAGCATTGGTATTCAATCAATAGTAATGACTATAGAATATTTGCCTACTTTACTATAATCAGTTAACATTAAATTATTTCGGAGACTTAGCATCTGCTATGCCCAGGTCTTCATAATCAATATTAAGCATTGACTAAAACTAGTCCAAGTGACATAACACACACTTATACAAAACAGAGCAGGTGCTGAACATTAGTGAGCAGTAGAAAAGAAATGCTAATGGGACACAGATGGGTTCAGGGGTGTTCTGGCTATCCCTTGACCTCCAGCATTGAAGTGACTGGTCAAGCTGGATAAACAGGTGTTTCTTTCCTCCCTCACAGTTGCCCACACATACCTCCAGAATCTACGCACTTGATTGAAAAGGATGACCTGAAAGGTACAGGAGGACTGGTTGTCATTCAAAGGTATATGAATACTACACTTCTCTTCCAGATCTCAAGATCCATTCATAGTTCAGAGAAGCAAAGGATCAGAGTAGAGCTGAGGATTTCTGTATTGGGAACAGGCTAGTGAGGTAGAAAGGATTCTAGCAGAAATACCAGGCAAACATATGTGGATGTATAAAAATACACACGCACGCGCGTGCGCGCACACACACACACACTTGGCAATTTGGAACCAGATAAAAGCAGGGAAGGTTTGCTAGGCAATCAATTCATGGACACATATAAGAGAGAGGAGAAAGAAAACCTTAAATATGGAAGGTACTCATTAAATGTTCAATGATTGGGACAGTGAGGCCAGCCAAGAGATGCACACAGTCAATAAGGCTAATATGGTGCCAGTGGTTGACAGAAAGAATGAAAGAGGGCTAGAATGTGCACTGGCATTAGAATAACACAGAAATTGATTAATTCCAAATTATTTCCTGCCAAATATTTGACTCTTATAGAAAGGTGAGTAAATCAAAATAATTTAGTTAATTATAATTTCATTGTAACTGGAACAGAGGCTATTTAAGGCACATAGTTTACGCAAGTGCAGTACAAGATATATAAGAGGAGTACTATAAAAGCTGGATGTTATCTTGTTATTACTGGTTAAAATTATACTCTGCCTTCCCATCCCCCAACAGTCTACTTTCAGTGAGAGGGAAGAGCAGGGCCAAAAAGACTACCCTCCCTTCTACTTTTTCCTTCTTTTCTGTGTCTTGGTTCTTTCTGGGTTGGTGGGCTATTCTTATATCTTTCTCACAGACCCCATGTAGCCACAAAGGATTTGAAATGCCATATACATACAACTAGACTAAAAATATTAATGTCAAATACACTAAAACATATTGCCCTTCTCTTATTTTTTCCAAGCTTGTTTTTCCCTTGATACCTTCAATTATCATGCCAGGGTTTATTTCTTGAATGTTTCACATATAAGACCCTGTACTTTTTTGTTTCAATATAATCTGGTAGTTTATACTCAAGCACCACATAAAATTACAGGTCAGCTCTACATTTGTCAGGATGAGTAAAATGTTTAGTGGTAGACAGAAAAATTTAATGGCCAATTGAATTTTTTAAATTTTTTTATTTTGATAGGCTAGAAATGAACATTTTAAACATGGGGTGCTTTTATATTTATCCAGGGTCTTAGTCAAATGCATAATACTGAAACCTGAGGGGGAAAATTCGTCTTTCTTAGGACAGAGGACATGACAAGTTTTTATTCACTATCATTATTTTAATGAGATCATAAATAGGGGAAATATCTGCAAAGGTCAAATTGAGTTTGATCATTTCATGTTTACTCACGTTGGTCCAGAAGGAGGGTAGGTTGAGTTTCTGCAGTCCTCTGTCCACTAAAAAACAAAGAAAACGTAAAGTTTCAGAAAACATATTAAAGAGCAAGTTTCAAAAAGTTAAAGCTTGTGAAGACAACACTAAGTAGTGATTTGCCCTTCTAGACCATTTCAATACCTCTTAAGAGTTTTCTCCTCCCACAAAAAGTTCTAAAATGTCAAACTTAAGTGCATTTTCAGTCTCAATTCAATTTGCACTAGTGCACAATGTTGTAAGTAGGCTTCTCTATTACAAATTTAGAGATTACATATACATATATTTAGTTATAAAATTTAATATAACACAAACACCAGAAAGTACATCTTATCATTTACTGTCTACCTACTTTTGGTTCACTCTGCATACTAAATAAAGAGGAAATGTAAGGAAGTAGCTGGAAAATGATGATGTCAAATAAGTTGATTCAACATTAAATTACTTGATAGGATGTGGTGTTATGAACAGACTCCACTGCAATAAAGATTTGCATCCCAAACCAGATTTTCAGGGCACACTGTCCAGGGCTCTTCATAATCTGGCTATCATTTACCACCCAGCCTCCTTTCTTGCCACTCCCCCTATTACGTATAGCCACATGCAACACAGACTCCAATCTCTCACCGTTCTGCTCCTGTGCATGTGCTGCTCACTCTACCTGGAATGTCCATTTTCTACCTGGTGAACCTTTGGCTTTAATTTCTAAGATCCAGTTCAAATACTGTGTTTTTCTGGTGACATCTTCATCTACTTCCCATTTGAAAATAATCATCCCCTCCTCTACGTACCCACAGCATTTGTAACAGCTCCATTACCACATTTAGGACATTACATTATAATTACTTGTTTGTGTTTCTCTTCACTACCAAACTCTGTGCTCCTTGAGGTAAGGATGGGCCCCAACACTGAGTCCACTGCTGATGCAATGAATGAATGAATGAATGAGACTTAAAAGTGAGCTGGTTAAATTTAGCACTAAAATTGAATTAGATCTTAACATAAAATGAATAAAAAGTCCACATGGATTTATAATTTCTTTATAACTAGCTTAAGATAGAAGGCATGTTTGTTTGTTTTCTTCCTCTGGAGACCCAATCTTATAATATTAATAGTAAAATAATTAAAAAAAAGAAAGTGTAATTCACAATATGTGAAAAGTAGAATAGGGAAGGAAACCACTGGAACTGTAGCTTGAGCTCAGAAAATATATGTGAGAATGCAGCTCTTATATCTTGTTTTAACTTTTAATGGTATGGGAAGTATATAAAGTAGTTTGACTTTCCCTGTGATTCCAACATTAATTGTCAAAAAACTTTACACTATAAATTTCTTGTATAAGCGCTGTTTTGCCTTGTATGTGTAGGTTGATTTTATTTTTATTTTTTATTGTTTGAGAGGAGAGAGAGAGAAGGGGGAGGGCCCAGAACAGTCTCCATAGTTGTACATCATTAGTTGTGACATGGTTTCAAGCCACATGGAAGGATGTGGGGTCACATGCTGGCAGGAACTGACCCAGGGCCCTCCCATGTGGAAGGCAGGAACCTTTGTCACCAAGCCATCCTTGTGGCTATCAGTTGCACTGCAGTTCAGCATATGGGGTTTACACAAGCCAGAGCCAGAAATTGAATTCCGGACCTCGCAATTTCGAGGCAAGCACTCACCTGCTGAACTAACCCAACATCCCTGATTTTATTAAAAAATAGCATTGAAAGTATCAAATTACCAAATGCTAATTCACTCATTAAAATTTAAGTTCATAAACTACTACAATATAAAATACTAGATATTATTTGATAATTCAGTATCAACCTAGCAAAAGCTAATTTCCAAAACTATTCAATGTTCAATAATAGTGGTTGAGGGTGGTTCTTCTTATATAATGAAACTTCAGTCTCAGCCCTAAGCTCAAAAATCACAATAAAATTTTACTGCTGTTAACCCCCCATCTAACTGCTGTGTGGTAGGGGAAGTCAGCATTTATTTCCTACAAAAACTCACAGAAATAATGATGGTTAAGTCTACGAGAGCAAAAGAAGTTCATAAGTGACATTAGTTGTTCAGTAACACATGATAGACTCAAGTATTTTCCATAAAGTACCTGCCAATCAATAATTAATAAGCACAAACTTTAAACACACCTTGCATTTTCACAAGTTTTATACATTTGTCCAACAAAGCCTTTTCCTGCTCCACAGTATTATACTGTGTTATACATTGTATTAGATTCCACTTCAGGTCTTATTACATGACTAAATTCTGAACCTCTTTGAAGAGGTTCCTAGAGAGTAGTCTGTCAGTGTCAAACTCAGCATTGATGCTTTAATAAGTATCAATAACTGATCAGTATCAGTAACTTCAAAAGCAAAGAAAAATAGATGGGAATCATTTGCCTTGTTCTTTCATTGATACTGGTATTGTTGCCAATGTCTCAGGCAACTGTTCTCATCTAAAGGCTGATAGCGTGAAACAATTTTTCTCAGCACGCATTGTTTTCTACTGCTGCCATCAAATAAAATTTAAATCACCACTGGAAAATGGCTTTCCTCGCTTTGCTAATCAATGAGCTACTTGGAGACTTACTTTGGTTGTAGCCTCATTTTACTTTTTAAAATTTGCAGATAAACTCTGCTGCTATGAGATACTCTGCTTTAAATTTTCTTATTTTTCTGATCTTTGTTTTTCCTATGAGTTGGGAATACTGTGATGACGCTTAACCTTATAATATCACATATATTGTATTCTTTTATCACAACTCTTAGTGTCATTGCATAATAAACGACATTTGCCATCTAAATCAGTAACAAGATAATCCATGTGTCACTTTGCCTCATGACAACATTCTCACTCTTTTCTTGTTTTAACATTTTACATAGGTTTACACTGGTCATTTTTTTTTAAACATTAAAATTGCACAGTATATTGATACATGTGGCATTTAAAATGTTGTTGAGTTGTAATTACATGCCTATCATTTGAAGTGCCCCTAGCAGCGGTTAAAAGCCATGAGTGCACTGTATAGGATCCATTGGACAACTCAAAGACTGTGGTCCTAAAGCAGCCACAAATAAACAAATAAACATGTGTGGCTGTGCTTCGATGCAAACCTGTTTACGAGCACTGGCATGTGCCTTTCATATAATTTTTACATGGCACAAAATATTAATCTTCTTTTGATCCTCCAACTTTTTAAAAACGTAAAAACCATTCTTAGCTCACAGGCCCCCACATAAACAGGTGGCAGGCTGGATCCAGCCTGCGGGCTGCAGTTTGCCAATCACTGCTCAGGGGTAGCAACATCCATAAAGCTGCCCTTGGTCTTGTTAGACTATTCAGTTTCTTCAGAGTAAAATCCTTTGAGGTGATGTGCATGTATGGAAAAAAATCAGAAAGAAAGGCGGAAAGATTGTGTGTGTGTTTAGTTTTTGCCTAGCGATAAAGCCATATGCAGTTCTGTATGCAGAGGTCAGGACAGGAGCTATTTTCTGTTTAATGGCCATTCATTAATTAGCCTTACTCTCCAAAATAAATGCTACTCAAATAACTGCTACTTGGAGCCAGAGCACAGAATATAAAAACAAAAGAAAAGCAATCAGAAACTATATGGGGGAAACTACAGTATTAGAAAAGTATGGTCCCAACTGGAAAAGAAAACAGTCCTAACTAGAACAGGAATTAAGTAGGTTTCAAGAAAAATGGATGCAGGAAATATCAACAGAATAAGTAGAAGCTAAAAAATATACAGGATATAGTGATGATGGCACAGGTTTGATTTTTTCTTGTACTGAGATAAAAAAAAAAAAAAAGAACACAATTAAAACTCCAAGTGAAAAAAAGTCTGTATAGGAAAGACATGACATAAATACAAATAAAACTAAAATGTGGTATGAATATAAGCATTTGGTAGAGAAAATATTTGAATATTCTTTTAGTGCCATAAGAGTTTCGGATTTAGAATTATAGAAAAGGAAATGTAATCATAGCACACTAAGCAATGACAAATATGTATAAATCTTCTTTAAACACTGTTTACTGTTTTTATTTTTTTAAAGGATATAAACAAAACACAGATGATTCAATTATAGTTAGAATTACAATATTTTTCTGGGTATAAGATGCCCCCATGTATAAGACAATGCCTACCTTTCTTAACCCAACATTAAAAAATCAATATAGGGAAGGCTGGGATGGCTCAGCGGGTAAAGCGCTCGCTTTGAAGCCCCGATGACCGAGGATTGAATCCCGGTCCCGGCCCATGCGGACCCACATACTGAACTGGGGTGTGTGCCCAGTTCAGTTCTTGCCGGGACCCATGTGGGAGGCTCCCGGCCCAGTTCCTGCCCTGCGTAGCCCTGTGCCCACCTGTGGAGTGAAACTATATGGAGAACTAATGTCAACTGTAGAGACTGCTCTGGGCCCTCCCCATTCTCTCTGTCTCTCTCTGTCTCTGTTTCTCTCTGTCAAAAATCAATAAAATAAATCTTTAAAAAAAATAAATAAATATATGGGTTACTCCATGTATAAGATGACTCCCAAATTTTGGTCCAACAATTTTAGACAAAAGTACATCTTGTACATGGAAAAATATTTACTAAGCAAGAATAAAATTTACAGAATCTAAGAGAGAGGAAGGTAGAGGGGTCAAGGATGTCTACTTGCACCACTTTAATATTGTGCTAAAGTATCTAGCCAGGGCAATTAGGCTAGAAAATCAAATTAAAAGCATCTAAATCAGAAAAGAAGTAAAACTGTTTCATTTTCAGATGACATAATCTCATATAGAAAATACTAAAAAATCCACTAAAAACTTTTTTTAAAATAGTGAGTTCAACAAGGTTGCAGGATACAAGATCAATGTACAAAAATCAATTTAGTAGTAATGAGCAAACTAAAAATGAAATTCAGAAAATAATTTAACTTGCAACATCATGAAAAGAATAAAATACGTACAATTTAACCAAAGATGTGCAATACTTGCACATTGAAAACTATGAAACACTGTAGAAAAAAAATCAAAGACAAATAAATAGAAAGACACATATCTTCATAGACTGGAGATAGCAAAATTCTCCTAAATTGGTTTTCAGATTCAAAGCAACACCTAGCAACATACCAGCTGGATCCTTTGCAGAAACAGACAAGTGACCCTAAAATTTGTGTGGAAATTCAAGGGATCCAGGACAGCCAAAACAATCTTGAAAAAGAACAAGAGTTGGAGGACTGCGATTTTCTGATTTTAAAACTTACTATCAAAGGTACAATAATTAAGATGGAATAGTAAAGCATAAAGGTAGACATAAACCAATGAAACAGAAATAAGAGTCCAGAAATGAACCCTCACATTTATGCCAATGGCATATCTATATTTGGTAACAGATTTGTATGTAGAATGTATAAAAACTCTTACAACTCAATTAAAAACTAGGCAAAGAATCTGAAAAGACATTTCTCCGAAGAAGATGTAAGTCAGAAACTACATGAAAAGATGCAAACAAAACATAATCTGCAAATAGGAAAATGTAAATCAAAATCACAATGAGATACCACTTACCACCCACTAGGATGGCAATGATAATAATAAAACAAGTGTTGGCGTGGATGCAAAGAAAGTAGAACCCTCATACGAGTATTCTACTGGTGGGAATGTGAACTAGTGCAGCTACTTTGGAGAACAGTCTGGCAGTTGCTCAAACAGATAAACATAGTTATCATGTGATCCAGCAATTCCACTCCTTGGTATAACCTAAGAGATATGAAAACATGTGTGTACAAACAGAATTGTACACAAATGTTCATAGCATCATTATCCATAACAGCCAAAATTGGAAACAACCCAAATTTCCATTAACTAACGAATGGATGAACAAAAATGTGGTGTGGCCACACAATGGAATATTATTTAGCCATAAAAATGAATGAAGTACTAACACATACTACAGTGTGGATGAACCTTGAAAACACCATGCTAAGTGAAAGAAACCATTCATAAAGGACCAGTACTGACTATAAAATCCCCTTTATCTAAAACGTCCAATTTAGGCAACTCTATAGAGATAGAAAGAATATTAGCAGTTCCTTAGGGCTGAGGGATAGGTTTCAGGGTAAGGGCTTTTGGGGGTATAATGAAAATGTTCTAAAATTGATTTGAGTGATGGTGGTGCAACTGTATGAATATTCTGAGGCCATTAAACTTATACTGAGTGGGTGAATTGTATCTCAATAAAACTGTTAAAAAAGAAAGGTATAGGGAAAATTGTTGAAAGTAAACTAATTTTTTATTCATTGTTGCAATATGAAAGTAGACAATGCCTTAAGTTGATTTAGAAAAATTCAGCATAAACATATTATCAACAAAAACATTCATAAAGATAACCAGGGGTGATATTTAAAACTTTTAGCACCCAATATGACATGCGCACCAATTAATCAAAACAGATTGGGCTGCAAACAACTAGTATGACAGTAGAGTTAGATTCTGGTTAAATATCGTCCGAGTACAAACAGTTCAAAGTGTTTTTAGAGAAGGAGGAAGCTATGAGTAGAAAGAATTAAGCAAGAGAATGTTGCTTTTCATCATAAGCCTGTCTACATTATTTGATTTTATCTATGTACACTTTGATACACTTTTAAAATATTAAATTTTAAGATTTTTTTTTTTTTTTTTTT
>PVKE010044547.1:0-12967 GCA_004027555.1 Craseonycteris thonglongyai | reverse complement strand
GGCCCATGCAAACCCACATGCTGAACTGTGGCACAACTGGTAATCACCAGGATGGCAGAGAAGGTTCTTGCCTTCCATGAGGGAGACCCCCAGTTTGTTTCCCATTCTGCGTAGCCCCACTTCCACCTGTGTGGAATGAAATTATGCCACAGCTAATGATGTACAACTATGGAGACAGCTCTGAGCCCTCCCCTCCTCTCTCTCAACTTATCTCAAACAATAAAATAAATCTTACCAAAAAAAAAAAAAAAGTATCCAAATATACACATATATTGAATTTTTCTTCTGTAGCCAACAGAGATAGGACTGCACACCTCTCAGCTCTCGGGTTGAAGCAAAGACCACATTAAGCAGTTATTCTAATGATGAGATGAACAATGGGGTAGGAATGGAGCACGCCCACATGCTTACATTTTACTGTTTCTGGTGTGTGTGTCTCAGGGGCATAGGAAACAGAAGGAAAGCTGAGAATACTTGTTCTAATGAGTCTGCTTCTGAAACTTTACAATCTCTCAGAATGACTTCATCATAGATACCGTAGCTTGTTGTAAGATCACAGTCAGTAAATTCTTTAGAACAAAAAAATGCTTGAGTAGTGAGCAAATTTCTAATCAAATACTAAATAGTGAAATGGAAATAAAAGATATCTACTTTCTTGCAAGGTTAATTTGGTAAAAGGACACAGAAAATTAAAAAAAAATGCATTTATGTTTGTATTGCTGGAAAGAAGTTTCTACATTTTTTTCTGTTTTATATTTAAATAAATCATGATCTCCTACCCTGTATGCTGTTATAAATATGTTTCAGGATTCCTTCTGCAAGAAGATGTTACATTAATTCGCTATTGTTGCTGAAACAATATTACTGTATACTTTGTGGCTTAAAACAACAGAAATGTATTATTTTGGAGGTTTGGCGGTCAAAAGTCTGAAATGGATCAGCAGGTTTCTTTCTGGAGGCACTAAGGGAAAATCCATTTTCTTGCCTTTTCCAGCTTGTTAAGGATGCCACAATTCTTTGGCTAATGGCCCCTCATCACTGTTCAGTCATCAAATTTTCTTCTCTGAGTCTGTCCATCCTGCCTCCCTCTTATAAAGGCCCTTAAAATTACCTTGGGCCCACCAGATAATTTGGGATAATCTCCTGATATTAAGATCCTTATCTTAATCACGTCTGCCAAGTCCCTTTTGCCATGTAAAATAACATATCCACAGGTTTTGGGTACGAGGATCTAAAAATTTTTTTTTTTTTTTTTAATAAAAGAAGGGAACTTTTTTTTCTGTCTACAGCAGAACTAAAACAACTGAAGCTAGACTCAACCACAGGTGGAATTTATGGGCTAATATTACTGAGAAATTTAAAGGCAGGTATAGTTTGAGCAGGAATTCAAATTATCTCACAGGTTTAATTCCTGCCTCCTTTTGGTTCTGTCTCCTACTCTACTGATTTTAGACTCGGCCTTACATGGGACGAGCAGCAGCTTCAGACCTCCTATCCTCCCATGTTCAAGTCCAGTGAGAAAAGTGACTATTCTCAGATTCCCAACAAAGTCTCATCATTTGGCTCTGATTGCATCATGCACTACTCTTTGAACCAAGTAGTAAGTCCATGAATGTTTTGTATTGCTTGTCCTCAGTTGCCTTCACTGTAAGAAGATGATGATATTCAGGGTTGGCTCCCCATGTATGAGAGAGCACAACATTAAAAAGCCAATAAGAAACTCCATAACAGGTCAAGAGAGAGATGGCTGAAGAAAGAAAACACATTTTTGCATGCTTCTTGAACAACGTCTGCATTCCCAGTTTTCACTGGGTTCCTCCAATTATGTCTCCAGCTCTGATGATAGTATTTATAGAGTTTTTGTGAAGATTAAATGAGTGAAAAGGAATAAAACATCGAGAATAGTGTTTGGCACTTAGTATGCACTCCATAAATACCAGCTATAATTATTACTACCATAAACATTCAGGGCCTTTTAAAATCAAACATCTGATGGAAATTTTCTCAGACCCCAATTGTCAGCATTAATTAGTCTGGTTTGTTTTCCTCGGGTCACTTTAAATAAAGGAATGCATTATAAAGCTGAGAGAAGGGGTTTTGATTGCAAAAGGAATTTTATTTTTTCTTTATTATCTAACTGTCAGGACAGCTGTTTTAGTTCAGGCTATCAATGGGAAGCTACTTAATGCTGTTGCTTATGGTTTAATGATTTATATGGTATAAATTATTTGTTTTAGTATTATTCCTGGGGCATTTCAAATTGTTTCAGAGACTAAGCAGTAAAAAAGAAAAAAAACTATAGCATGCTTCCCTATTTCCACAGCACCTAGTGAGAAATAATCTGCTTCCTCAATTGTAGTTCCATCATTTATTATATTTTGAATTTCTTCCCAGCAAGACTCTTCAGTGCTTATTTACTTACTCCTTATATGCTAAAGATCCCAATAATTGCACATCCAGCACACAATTGATTTTATTCTGAATTCCCATTACATCTCTCAAAGTTCTAGTAATGAAAAAGTTAGAATGAGCTCTAATAAACTTTAGGAAGTCAGACTTTCTCAGGGACACAATTTAACCATTTATGGAAATACGTTGAAGTGAACGATGCACAAATGCAGTATAATTATCAAAAGCATTGGAGGTTAAGTAAGATGAGTTTTCTACAGGGACACAGTGAAGTAAATAGAAGTAAACAGTTAAGCTTTAACACAAGAAAATAAAATTCAGTCCTCCTTACATCATAGATCACTAATTTTCCTTATGATATCTGTTGAGTTCTAGAATTTGTCTTGCTTCATTCAAAACACTAATTAGTCAATTTTCATCTCCATTCATTTTGTGCCATGTCATTGACTACATGACCAGTAAAATATCATGCTTAACAGTATTTCACATTTTGCTGGATTATACTATGATTATTTTTAAAGGAGAAAATTCAATTAGTATATTGACAGTATTGTGTGTTCTGATTGTCTTCTGCATATGTTGTTGATTTAAAATTGCTCTTCAGGTTTATCTCAAGTATGCTTTATTCCTGACTAGGTTCCAAGGCTTTGCCTGGCAAAAAACAAATGCCATGTATTTATCTACCTACTGCAGTAATATAGTACTTAAGATAGTAGGTTTAAAGTGCTTCCTTGAAAACGTAAACAGTTCTTTATATAACATTGGTTAGACATTTATGTATGTATGTCTGGCATAGCCTATTGAATTAGAACTCATTACTTTCCAGAGTGACTCTAGTTGTTTTGAACAATATGTATTTCATATTCCCTAATAAGTAATGAGCTCTACTGCTCACAAGATAAAAGCATTAAAGTATCTTATTTTGTCCTTTGGAAAATAAATTACTAAATACCATTAATACTAATACTTCATAAAGAAGTCTAAGGTATCTCAGAGAAGTTCTTTCCTCATTTTTTTCCCTTAAAACTCATTCTAGTGACCAAAAATACCAGATTTCAATGCAAAAGTATCTCTTTTGTTATTCCTTTTGACAATACAACAGATAAATTAAGGACACATAATTTTAGATCCAAGCAGAC
The DNA here is from genome assembly GCA_004027555.1 of Craseonycteris thonglongyai. Taxonomy (NCBI): domain Eukaryota; kingdom Metazoa; phylum Chordata; class Mammalia; order Chiroptera; family Craseonycteridae; genus Craseonycteris; species Craseonycteris thonglongyai. The sequence goes on along the minus strand of PVKE010044547.1, from coordinate 9,419 downwards.
CTGATTCATATTCTGGTTATTTTAGCTGTGAAAGAGGGCAGGTTATTTAAACTCTCTGTCTCAGCCTCTTTCTTTGTGAAGTAGAAATAATTATAATAATTGTGTCTTCATGGGTGTGTGTGTGTGTTTGTATTAATAAAATAGGAAAGCTAATACTTACCGCACAACCCTGGAATGATCACTAGTTCTGCCCGATCACGGGTAGGAATGCATTGGGTTCAGAACTGTACTTTCTGAATAAAGAAAGATGAAAATGCAATACAACTTCTGTTCATCATTTTATAAAAGCTAAAAAGTGAAGTGAGCAGTAAGTCATAAAAAAATATCTAAAAACATTTACATACTTTGTTTTCTAAAAACATTTGAGATTATTAGGAATAATCTCAGATAAAAGTATTTAACTTTTTAGGGTATGTGTGGATTCCAGGCCAATCATTTTACCATTTGTCTTCAGTTTCAAGTGTGCGTGTGTGTGTGTGTGTGTGTGTGTGTCTTTTCCTCTCTAAGACTAGAAGGAAAACGTGGCAATGTTCTCAGTGGTGCTCAGAAAACCCTGGCTAAACATCTTTTCTGGGTTAATCACCAGTTCTCCCTGTCAATTGCCTTATTTTTCTAATTCAGATTACTGTGGACAGGAAATGCTCCTGGGACCTTTCGCCTTCTAGTTTTGCACAGAAAAACAGAAGAGAGAGTTTTTGATCTGCACATTTGGGCATTGGGTAAGGGGCTTTGTGGTTTAAGTGCTCTTCGTAAATAAACAGATAATTTGCTGAGTGGATCTTATTGCTAAGATTAAATATGGATATTAGTAGTTACTATACTTTCACTGGTCCTCCACTGGCATCAGATTACCAGAGGTTTGCCCAGGAAGTAGAGGTTTAAAGAATTCTCAATGCTAAAAACTATGACAGTCCCCAATATTAGTTCTCACTTTACTTCCCTTGGTTCATTATATATATATATATATAATGCCCCCCCCCCCCTTTTAGCTATTGGCTAGTGAAAACCTGTTTCTCCTCTTTGTCCATTTCTGAGAAACCATTTGAGATTTCTTTAGAATGGAAAAGCACTTGATGATGCTATATGAAGCTTGTTCACCTTCCTTTCATTCTTCTTTCTCATGTGTGGAATGTAAGAGTTATTCTCAATTATATTTTACACGTTCTTCTAGCCATATGACTGTTTTCTATGGAATACAAGCATGGAAAATAATATATTTCCCTTCCAACTTCAAATTGGTTGTATCAATCACGTTCTTACAAAAATGATTTCTGACTTTCTTTTCTTCTACCTTCATTTAGCTTCCTGGTATACCAATTAATGAAGTCAAATACAAATATATTTTCATGCCTCTCTTCTTCAAATTCACTGTGATTTGTATGAATTCTGCTTTCATTTTGTTCCCCTTGCTATTTGTTTTTTGCCTTTGAGATAATGTATAATTTCCAATTACTTCTTTTTCTTACATGGAGTTTTCTTCTTCTCCTTCTTCTTCTGTTTCCTTCTTCTCTTTCTTGTTCTCCTCTGCCTCCTCCTTCTTTCTCCTTCTCCTCTTTCTTTTACATCTCAATTATTGTTTTCTGCTTCCGTAGGCTGTTTAGTTTTATTTCTATCTCTTGCTCTTTTATCACTGGTAAAGCCCTTGTCCCTTCTCCTTTACTTTTATCTTTGATTGCCTGTAGCATTTTCTAACATCTCAATGACCAGGGTAGTGGCAAGTGTAAGTTAAATGACTTTAGGCAACAGATTTGTCTTCCTTTCTGTCTATCACACCTAGTTTATATTAAACTGCAGTTATCTATGATAATAGTTTCCTTCCTAGAGCATATACTCTATCTAAAGTCTCTTAGGCCATTAGGAGGAAGTTTGAAGATTCCTCCTGAGGCTTTTTTCTTCCTTTCTTTCTTTTTTAAATAAGTAGCTAAAAATACAAATATTCAATAAAAAAAAAAAAGACATTTTGTGGTGGCAAACTTTGCTCCCCATCAAGTGAAGACTTATTGTACTAAATAACTCAGAGACTGATAAATAGTAAGCACTTAATGAATTTTTATTGTTAGTATTGTTGCTATTAAACAGTAAAAATAAAATTTGATTCTAGCAAACTTTTATAACATATTTTTAAATGGTTAAGTGAACAAAAGATAGTAGATAACCTTTATTTTCATGATTCATCTTATGATGATAATGATCAGATAGTCTAATTCAAGGCTCTAAGTTTTTATAGAAAGAAAACCCTGTGTTATTTTTCTACATGTTCAGTACATTTGGGCTTTTTCTGTAATAATGAGTTTGCTTGATGATTCAGACTAATATCTGGCTATTATTATGCTAATGCAACTAATTTGAAAGAACTCTGGCCAGATAGAGTAATTACTATTATTTCTAACTTCAATAACATTTTTTGTTTTTCAAATAAAGGCAATATAAATTTCTCCTTCATGTGGCAATGTTTGTTTTTTTTAAGCAAAATTCTTACATCAGCAACTAATATTTTCAGTGTCCAGTTGTCTAGGTTATTTCCTTATACTTTAGAAATAAACTTTTTTTTTTTTGTAAGAAGCCAGATAGTAAATATGAGAGGGGACCCAAAATGGAAAAACAAAAACAAAAACAAAAAACACAGAAATTATTTATAAAAAATTATGTATTTTTATCCTGACATGGTTAATATTTAAACTTAAGTCACCTTCTAAATACTCTTTGATGCTTTTTCCACTGCTCAAAACAGTTTTGAACTCTTTGATTTTGATAACTTTTAGTACTTCTGCCAGTTTTTGTTGCATCTCTTCCACATTGGCAAAACATTTCCCTTTGAGGACATTTTTTTTTTCATCTGGGGAAACAAATAAAAAGTTGCTTGAGGTGAGATTGGGTGAATGGGAGGGTGAGACATAGGGATCATGCTGTTTTGACTCAAAAAGTCCTGAACACTTAGCACAGTGTGGGCAGGTGCATAGTTATACCACACACATGTTATGTGTGTAAATCACCCATCGTGAAATGGGCAAATGTATTGAACCTCCAAAACAAATTCACTGAAGCCAAACAGCCTCCCACTACAGCTGGTATACTGGTGCAGATGCATCCCTAGAACATTCACTTAGTGGGGGAAGCTTGTACTACAAGGGTGCCCACTTCACTCTGGAAGATAATTCTGGTTTTTGTTTTGTTTTGTTTTGTTTTTTGGGTCTCCCTCATATTTTCAGCTTTGTAGGACACAGTCTTCTGACGCGACTATTTAACTCTGCTGCTATGGTGTGGAAGTAGTCATAGACAATACCTAAACAATAGATTTTGTTGTGTTCTTATAAAACTTTAGTTTATGAAAGCAGAACGTAGGCCACATTTCTTCTGCAAGCACCTGCCTAGAGAACCCATACTTTTGTTCAATTATAGGTACTACTTATTGAGCACATCTCAGATACATAACGTACCAGGCATTATGTTAGGGTGTTTTACTACGTTATAAGCTTGAATCTTCATGGCAACTCTATAAAGTAGATATATATTTTTTTTCATTCTACTTCTATAATTAAGGAATGGAAGCACTGAAGCCTTAGGCATAACTGGTTGAAAGATGTATGGTAAGTGGCAAGACTGGCCTTTGAACCAGTCTTTTAACGCAAGTCTATTTTTTTCCAAAGCCTAGATCTTCTTCTATGTTCCAAATAATTGTTTGAGTTCCTCGTTACTAAGGTGACTGCTCGCTGAATCTGTTACCACTTCTAAGGGGATTTTAATGCTTAAAAAATTTAACATTCCAGTAAAGGACTGATGTTCTCACTAACACAATTTTGGCAGTAGTACATAGTGAAAGAGGGGCATTTCTTTCTTGCTCTCTTAGAAATGTACTATGAAAGTTGAGACCTAGATTGATAGTCTAGTCTCTCCATATAATTACAAAATATTTCTGAATAATAAGAATAATAAATGAATTTTCCATTTTGTATTATTTTCTGGGTCTTCCAAACATCAAACTTCAATTATTATTAAAAAGCTAGAATGAAACAGACTTTCTAGCTCGTGGGTCCAATTAAAGAATAGATAAAGTATTCATGAATTAAAGATAACTAAATTTAGTTTACATGAAATTAGTCTTAGGAAACTATTGATTGTCTTGAGGTGAGAGAAGGCAGTGAGAAGAATGTATTATAGTTATTTTGATCTCTGGCTCTATCACATACTGGCAGCATGTACAGAGATGAATTTCTTAGCTGGCCTGAGTCTCAGTAACCTTAGGTGTAAAATACTGTTAATAAGAACTAACTAACAGGATTCTGATGAAGATGAAATGTAAAAATGTATTATATTAGTGGAGATACTATGTAAATGTTTACGTAACCCAAATGTCCCTAAATCTTCTAACTTGCTGGAAGACCTAGTCTCATAAGATTTAAGTTAAATGGCCGAAACTTTGACTCACATCTATTTTAGTGTTGCAAAGGTTTATTTGCTATTATTGTTGTTTTGATCTGGCTTATGCTGCTCTTAGTTACGTACCTTTTGCACTCTATTATTGCCCCTTGGTGCTTTTGTTGTTGTTGTTGTTGTTTTAGTGTAGATGATCCCATACCTCTTGCTGCTGGTTCCATTTCTTTGCTCCATATAAAACTAGGCGGGGACAGCATGTTGTGTGCAGAAAGCTTTACTAAGAGATGGTAGCCCTGCTTGCATCTCTCACTTCACCTCCCTCTCCCACCTGCCAGGTTTTAAACTCCCCCAGTTCTATTCCTGATATGTTTCTAGGTAGAGCAATTCAGCTCACTCTTGCTATCTCCTTCCAAACTGTGCCCAGTGCTGACCTCATATTCTGCATTCAAAAGAGCTTTTTCAACTATGAGATACCTTTTCTGGAGAGTAATTTTCATTCTCTTATCAGGCAAAAGTGACTATAGTTACAAATTAACTCTTTCTTCTGTGATTTTATATCAATGTAGCTTAGGAGAGCACTATTTCTACTTTTTCACTGTGGCTTTTTTTTTTTTTTTTAAAGCAAGGTTAAATAGAGCTGCTATAAAATTTCTGTTAGCTAGAAATTTACTAATTTGTCTTTTTAAATAGATTTATGCATTCTATTTTATAAACATTTTGTTACTGAAATTTAACACACATAAGGATGGTAAATAAAATAAATATGTAGAGTTCTTTAAATTATACTGAAGGGAACACCCATGTGAACATCACCCAAGTCAAGAAACAGGCATTGACATCAACTCAGAAGCATTACCCATAAGCACTCAGTCACAATGCACTATAATCACCCTTAAGTCACTACTTTCCAATACTACAGGTATGAATAATGTTGTTTTAAACAACATATCTATTGTTTATAGATATTTGCGAGTGAATATTCTCAGTCTTGTGTCCTGTGTTCGTACAACTGTAGTAAATACTAACACTCTTTTTTTCTTGGTCACTTCCCCAAGGTTTTCTCCTCTATAAAGACCTAAGCTTTGGAGTTCTGCCTTTGTGATTTGGGCTTTATAGCTCTAATGTTTAATAGCAGCATTTAATTTTGTCTTTTCTTGCTAAGAATATACAGCTCTCAGACACAGCTTAGTTGGGGCAACATTCCATCAAACTGTGATATCCAAAACAACTTGCCTTACTAAAAGAGTACATTTAACTTGTTGAAAGATGCTGTCATTTTACGTTCTAAAGCTTACTTCCTAGGAAATGAAGAACCATGTTGTCCTCTTTTGTGAATCTGAAAATTCCTATTGTATATCCTCAAATTAAAGAAAGTGTTCAAAAAGCACTTAAGCTTTGTACTGCATCTTATTTTTCTGAAGCTAATAACAAAAATTTATCCCCTGCATGGTGCATACAATTGTGAAGAAGGTAGTTAGGGGGATAGCAGCACACTGCTGTAGTCATAACCAAGGAGTGTGATTTAGAGAATCTATATTGGAGGGAATCACAGGGAGTCAATTGCTATCTATCTGCCTCACACACATTTTAATTATACCACTAACTTTGGCAGAGAGCTGTCAACTAACTTTCTGCTATGACACATTCCATGTAAAATTAAAATTGTTCTCCTAGGAGGAGGTGTATGCATAGTGAGATGCAAACACAAACACAAGCCCTATTTATTTGAAAGTAACTACTGAAGTAAGATGAGTCTGAAGATATACTGGGGGTGACAAATATTGTATATACATTTTAAGAGATGCTATCTATGTATTACTTTCTGAAGTAACACATACACATAAGTAATACTACACATTGCTTATGAAAGCAATGAGTAGTATTATGTTCACTCAAAAGATGAAATGAATGCTGGTGTCACCCTGTGACAGGCAGGCCAATCAAAAAAAAAAAAAAGTGGAATTACAGTAGGCATTCAAGGAGCCCAAGACCATTTTGAAGTGGTATTCGAAATTTGAAAATGTTGTGGAAGTACAATAACAATGGAGGTATGAGTATGCAAAAGAACCTCCAACAAGCCTAACAATTGCATGCATTCGTGATAAGTTTGATATGCAGGATAAATTGAAATAGCAGGTGCAGTGCTACAAGTGGATACTTTGGTCAACATCGCTCAAGCAATAGTTCAACATAATCAGAATTATCTGGATGTTGATGGTAACCATTTTGAATGCCTCTTGTAATCGCAGAAATCAAACTTGACTTGCATCGTCTTTTGCTATCAGTCTATATTAAGTATTATAATTTTAATATAGCTCTTCCCTTTCTTAAAATGTCTATACATTTTGGGTACCCCTGCTGTATACTTCAGACTCATTATGTGTGTGTGTGTGTGTGTGTTTGTGTGACAGCCGATGGAGGATATCAGATGCTCAGACAACTCTTTAGATAGAGGAAGGAGATTTATTAACCTGCGAAGCACATGGAGATAGCATCACCTAACACACGCTCCCTGTAGGAAAATTTCTCATGGGTTTTATACCTTGTATTCACGTGATCTGCATCTAAGCTCCTCTTCAAGGTGGGGAGGGGGAATCTTGGTAGAAATGCAGGAGGTTTTGATAAACCTTGTCAGATTTCCTGTCAAATTTGAAAAACCTGTTTGTTCAGGAGGCCAGCCATTGATTTACAGAGTATAGTTAATGGGCCTCTGGAGAGAACTATTGTAAGATTCTTCCCTTCCCAATAGTGAGAATCTTCAAGTGGCCTTCCTCTCTGCCATCTCAGAATTCTAAAAACTTCCTCTCTCATATATATATGAATGATTATTTATATATATATAAAATAAGAGTATTATATATAATAACCAAAATGTATAAAAATAAAATTCAGCCTATTTAAAGAAATCAAACATAAGAAAGCAAATGTTGATAGAATTTCTACATGAAAATTAACTTTTGTGTCTTCTGCTTAACTTTTTTAATTGGAATCCTAAAATTTAAATTTCAACATGGAAACTCTTTCAAAAAGTATTTCAGTTGAAGCACGCTTAGATGAAATGGGGAAGATATTAGCTCATACAATTCATTCAGAGTAGGACCCACTCTAAAGGTAATTAATATTCAAGGAAATACTTAAAGGAATCAGGGAACAGCCACCAGGCTATCTGTGGGTAAGGAGCTCCAAGCAAAGGGGATGAAAGCAAATGGAAAGCACCATAAAAAAACGTGTGCTTAGTCTAGTTGAGAAACAGCTGAGAACATGGTGCAGCTGGGACAGGGAGACTAAGAAAGTGTATGGTCAAATATGACATCAGATTTGATGGGGATGTCGTACCTTTAGATAATATTCATAATTTCTCTGGGAAATTTTGCCTACAGCAATGTACGATCTAACTTATGTTTAAAATGATCACTCTGGTTGTGTGTGGAACTTGGGTTCAAGGGAACATGTAGTAGGTGGAGAGGGGCGACAAGAGGAAGTCTTTTTGCCAGTCCAGAGAAAACCTCATAGTGCCTCTGACAGGACTGGTGTAATCTAATGGAGCAGCCACTGAATGAATAAGTGGAAAAATGGAGATGTTATTTCCAGTCGGAGTAGCAAATGTCAGCTTTATGGTTGATAAATATTATAGCTTGGCTAGACACATTGTGTAGTAAGAACCAAACATACAGGCATCCTAACTCTCTGTACATTGATTGGTCTAAAAAGAGGCACAGACTCTCAAAAGAAAATTTAAATCTTGGTAGAAAATCACTTACCTGGGTTGCTGTCTCTCAGGCTTGGGGAGAGGAGGGAGATGAGATTGGATCACTAACCCGTTTGCCACATTTTGTGAAAAAATTTATCAATTGAGACCAGGTGTGTGTTTCATTTTAAAATTTATATATTTTCCTATGAAAATGAAGAATATCGAAGAGGCAGTCATTTGTAACATAGAATGAAAGTGAGGGAGTTTCCTTTAATTATTATATTCAGTAACTCACAGTTGTTTTTTGTTTGTTTGTTTGTTTTTTTAATTTCTACCTCCTACACTATTGGGCTCTACTGGCTTAGTTCTTTGAGTTTCTAAAAGTGGACAATTTTTGTTATAAGACAAGGCAATAATTCAATTTAACTGAAAGATGGAGATTATTGCCTCCTGAGTTCTTTGAGTTTCTTATTCTACTTGATGAACAAGTGAAAAAGAAGTTGAGAATGATGAGTGGCATAATTAAATGAGCCTGAGTAGGCAAAAGCAGTAATACTACAGTGTGAAGTCAGGAAACAGTATGTCTTGAGCCTGGGGGCTGTCCTGGGGAAACATTCTTATTCAGTTTTGACCAGTGATCAATGAGAATGAGAAATTGCTGCAAATACAGACAGAATCACAAAGGGCACAGACCCCTCAGGAATGAAGACTTGAGTCACTTTATGTGGTGGAAGCAGTTAGTTATCTCCTTAAAGCCATTTTCTCCTCTGTCCTGGATGAATGGTTGTGCAGCTGAAATCATTATTTTCCAAGCACCATTCTTACCTATGCAATGTGAGGGAAAGTGATATATTCACTTCTATATTATTTGCTGAAGAGGAAATCCTGTGCTCTGAATTCCTTTTTGTTTTTAACCCCTCCTTGAGAACCAGAAATGGCCGTGACTGGAGCTTCTTAGAAGCCACATGTTGCCAGATGCTCACATTCTATGAGTGTGTACTATTCATAAAAGTGAAAGAGGAGATCCAAGATGGCGGCATGAGAGGAGAACACCGATAACTGCCTGGGAAGGGCCTTGTGAACAGAGGGAAATCCACAGGGGAAACCCTGAGAAGAAACCTCAACTAAGAGAACCACAAAACGCAGAACAACACCCAAAGGTTAGAGAAAAAAGGGGAGAGCGGGCGAGGAAAAGGGAAGCAGCGGTTCGGGGACAGAGACTCGGAGCGCGGCCCGGGGCTGGCAAAAACAAAGGGGGATTGGGGGACTACGGTCACAGTGGAGCTGGATCGAGGGCGGGCTGGAAGCCGAGACCTAGGGAGCGTGGAAGCCCCACAAGACTGTGGACAATTTA
>PVKE010044546.1:0-12969 GCA_004027555.1 Craseonycteris thonglongyai | reverse complement strand
GAGATCTGTTGCCGAGAATGCTCACTTATCAAGTAAATAGATAGGTAAGAAAAGCAATTTAATTTAAAACAAAGAAAAGGTACTTACATTTTAAACAGAAGAAAAATTGAAACTCAACGTGGTCACTGAGGATAAATAATATTGATTGATAATAATACTGTTAATACAAAAGAAAAGAAGCTACCGTATGACACTACCATATAGTCAAGCTAACTGACTGTGTTCTTCTATGAGTTGAGTCGTAACTGTTGCGTTCACGCGTTGCGTCCGGTGACAAGTGTAACACATAAGTCAAAATGTATTGTCTGGGTGGGCGGAGATCACAGTGTCAGGCTGTCAGAATTCTAGGAATTTATGACCTTGGCAAATTCCCAGAAAGCATTAAACTATTGCTAGAAAGTTTTGTCTTCTACAATCGCTTCAAAGTCCATGGTACACAGAATTCCACCCCAGACATTGCGAGCGATCAATGATCGACCAAAATTGGCCTCGCGATTGACTGGTCGACCGCGATCGACTTGTTGGCCACCCTGATATATACTAATATTATTTAATCCTACAGATCCAAAAAATTATTTTAGCACATAATTAATATGAAATTGTTGAGATACTTTGTTATTTTTATACTAAGTCTTCGATTTCCATTATATAGTTATATTTCCCATGCATGTCAATTTGAACCAGCCACATTGTGAGTACTCGCTTCCCAGTGCAGAAGTGAGGGACACAAAGCGATGTCCATGTGTTGTCACTGTCCAGATGCACTACTCACCGTAAGAGAGACTGAGCAGCACATTTCTGTCAAAAAGTCATTGTTAATGCCTTCTAGGAGGGTGGTCTGTCAGGGGCATTTCTCTCTTATGACACAAAAAGGGGAGGATTCACAGAGTATTTTCACAGTACGTATTGCCACACAATACTAATACAGGTGGGAGCCATCATTTTATTTTTCTAACAAGTAAGTGAAAGAAATAGATAAAAGAAAAATATGTAATATATTTACTGTAGTATAATATAAGCAAATTTTGTAACTGATGAGTTAAAATTGCCAGCGATTGCCATATCTCTCTATTATAAGAAACTATATTTTTCTACATCTGAGGGTATGTAGTCCCATTCATTGAACAAAGTGAAGCAGATTGAATCATTAATCAGATATCCTGGGTTTTGTGTCCACCTATACTACTTACTAGTTGTGTGATTCTGGGCAACTGATTTAACTTCTCTGAATTTTGCTTTCTTTATATCCAATATAAAGAAAAAAAATATTTCTCTTGCTTAGGTAGAGATAATATGACAAAATAAATTAATGGATATAAAAATGCCTTATGGGGGATGCAGGGATAGCTCAGCAGTTGAATGCTTGCCTCACAATCATGAGGTCTGGGGTTTTGTTCCTGGCCCCGATCCATGCAAACCCCATATGCTGGAATGTGGCACAACTGGTAACTGCTGAGATGGCTCAGCAGCGAAGATTCTTGCCTCCCATGTGGGAGGCCCCCAGTTCAGTTCCTGCCCCACATGGCCCCACATCCACCTGTGTGGAATGAAACCATGTCACAACTAATGACGTACAACTATGGAGACTGCTCTACCCTCCCTCCTTCTTTCTGTCTCATTCTCTCAAACAATAAAATAAATCTTAAAAAAAATGTTCCTTCTGAAGGACATGTTCACATATTTTGTGATTTATTAATTAAAATATTATTATAACAGGGAATTGATTTGGGGGCATTCTGATCCATAATGTTTCTGGAGCTTTAATAATATTCCAGATTTGGTGCTTTTAAACACAGCATCTTTTAAATACAGTACTAAGTGCACTCCTGTTGAAGCTGAGAGGGCTGTGGCATGCAGTGACCCACAGGGCACAGTGAAAATGATGATGTGTGATTTCCAAGGCTAGGTCATAAAAGTTTGTTTCCTTCCACCTTGTTTTTTGGACTACTTGCTGGTAGAATTCGGAGCTGCCATGTAAAAGATATGACCACCCTAAGGTCACTGTGATGATGAGACCTTGAGGAGAAATCATATGGAAGGGCCCTGAGACTACAGAGAGATGTCAGCTAGCCCCAGCCACTGGTGTCATCTAGGCTCAGGCAATAGACGTGTAAGTGAAGGTAATTTCAGCCCCCATCCATTCAAGTCAACTCCACCATTGAATCTTCACAGCTGTCTTCCCAGACAGGTTAGCACAGACAAGCCATATTGATTATATATCTTGTTCAAATTCCTGACCTACAAAATTCATAAGTAAAATAATGTAGTCGTGGATACATCATTAAGTTCTGGAGTGGCAGGTTGTACAATAATAATTGGAATAGTTTCTAATTAATTTTCATAAAACCTCACATAAACCCAATTTTTACAGACAGAAACTGAGGGTCAGAGAACTTTGGCAACTTTTAGTCCTACCATGGAAACTGGTAGACCTAGCGTTGAATTCAGGTCTGCCTTAAGCTAGGGTGACCAGACATCCCCCTTTTGGCAGGACAGTCCTGGTTTTTAACAATTTGTCCCGTGACCCGCGGCGTTTTAAAAAAGTCCCGATTTTTGGAAAGAATGCACGACAAGCTAGGGAACGGCAGGAGATAGACCAAATTTTTAATCAAGACCCACCCCCCTCCCCCAGTCAATGGTGTCCCGCTTTACCAATGTTAAAATCTGGTCACCTTACTAAGCAGATGGTTTGTTGTAACCACAGTGAGGCTGGCCTCTGAGGGCACATGTGTGGCCAGGCGGCGGAATCCACAGGAAGTCGGGGCAGAGGAGACACTTGCATTCTTGCTTGGGTGCTTGTTTGTTTCGAGGCTGTCTGCTGGGTGATCACTGGAGGAGCCGAATCCCTCACATTTGTAATTATCTGCCTCAGACATCGTAATTAAATGCTTTGGAGGCCTGTACCATACAATCAAAGCTCTAAGCACTTTTTCCTTCTTGGGGAAAACAAACAAATACGTAAACTAAAATTCTTCTCCACTGTTGAGATTCCAGTTAGTGATTTCTGCTCTTGTTTTTAACCTACTTTCTCTCTGAGAGTGCAAGTCCTCCAACAAGATAAGAGGAAGTCAAAACAAGTTGGAGCCACCTGGGTGAAGGAGGGAGATGAGAACACCCTGATAAGGGTCTGAGTTGATGGTTCAATAGGAGAAGGGTCAAGAAACCTTAAGTTAAAACTTGTTTGAGCTTGGAAAACCCTTTCTTGTATGGAGTAGAAGGTTTTCTCACTTTCACAGTGGATTCTGCTCCACATATACTCTGTCAATAAGAGTAAGGAAAGTTGGGATTCTGGGATAGCTCGGCAGTTGAGTGCTTGCCTTGCAATCATGAGGTCTGGGTTTCTATTCCTGGCCTCAGCCCATGCAAACCCCTATGCTGAATTGCAGTGCAACCGTTAACAGCTGGGATGATGAGGAAGGTTCTTGCCTCCCATGTGGGAGGCCCCCCAATTCAGTTCCCGCTTGGCCCTGCATCAACTTGTGTGGAATGAAACGATGTTGCAACTAATGATGTACAACTATGAAGTTGCTCTCCAGGTACCCTCTCTCTCTCTCTCCTCAACCAATAAAATAAATCTTAAAAAAAAAAAAAAAGGTAAGAGAGAAAACAAGAAATCAAAGGGATGCTATATTTAATAGCAAACATGTCATCAACTAAAGATGTAGATGGAAAGATAATTTACTTTCTTAATTTTATTAGATAAGGAGACCAAGGCCCAGAGCATCCATGTGATGTTTCTGAGTTGGCAAAATAGCAATGGAAGCCGGGCATGGATAAGAATATTAGATTCTGTACTCTTGCTCCCTTCCTAAGAGTTGTCCATATTTATTTCTATATTGTTCATATTTATATTTATGAAATGTAATTACTATGTATGATGTTTGTTTTACATAAAATCAGGCCACTTTGATTCTGTGAGGCTATATCAGAATAGGAGTAGTCAACTGATTTTTAGAAGAATGAGAAGTGGAGAAAAGGATTACAGTTTGAAAGGTGAAACATCAGTACCATTTTAGCAGCTTTGATTGAACATCTAAATCATCTATGGAAGGATTCTATTAGGTGACTTGCATGTGTTCTCTCATTTAATCTTCAAAATTCTCTGAGGTCAGTTTTCTTATCTCTGTATTTATATGAAGTATTAACTTCTAAAGAGGTTAAGTCACCTTGGAAATGGCTTGAACACTCATTTATCTTGTCTCAAAGCCTATGTTCATTCACCTTTGTCAATGATTCCAGTAGTTTTTACGTAACCGTTCTAAGTATATACCAAATATATTCCATCTAAGTATATACCAAGACATAGTCCCATGGCATATACTTAAATAGTTCTAGGATAGATATGATATATTTTACATTTATGCATTTATTTTAGTGTGCATTAGAAAAATAACATAATCATATAAAAATATTTGTGAACATTAGTTCTTACAATAGGGTTAAGATATATATTTAAGTTGAAAAAGTTGGTAGAGTTGAAGAAAAATATATACTAAATAATTGCGTAAGTAAATAATAATATAAAATAGTTTAGTCAAAAATATGATGTGATATGTAATGAAGCTGAAGTTCGGGTAACTGTGCTATGCTAGGCTACCACGATAGCATTGCTTAACTATTGGCTATTCAAGAACTTCCAAAGTATTTGTTCAAATTTTCTGACACTTAACATAAGTGAGATATAGTTTTAAAGTGATATCAATAATATTAGTGTTAGAATATGCTCTTTAAAACAAATCACTTCTTTTAAAGACATCTGTTTAATTGAGTAGGAATTTAAATCTCATGTGTTTACAAAAACATCCATCCATCCATCCATCCATCCAATGGAGTTTATTAGGTACCTGAAATGTAGTAAAATCATATAATTAATGCAAGTTGCCTATGTTATAGGAGCTCATATCTACTGGGGAGATAATCATGTAAACATTTATTTATGACATATTTCTTTCTGGGCAAAGTGCTATGGGATAAATAAAGAGGGAATTAATGTTCAACTCTCCAGGAGTGGGACCTCTGGGAAAATTTCAGTACCAAGAATTCTATTGTATATAATAAGCTGCACTAATTTCAGTTCAAATTGCAGGTTAGGTGACAAAAAGCTGCTACTTCTGTCTGATAAACCATGGAATCTTCTTTGGGGTAGAAGCAGAACGTGGTACTTCACAATGTGAGACACCTAGCATGCTTGTCACCCAGAGCTTGTCCTATTTTAACACCAGCTTCTTTATTAGATAGAATTATGCTCAGTAATAATCCTAAAGTAAAAGGAGTCATAATAATAATGGCCAGAAAAAGAAACAGAGTAATTAATACTTTGTAATTACATTAATGCATATTTTGAACAAAAGGGAAGATATATACCATCATATTGTTTATTTATAGTAATAAATAATAACAGAATAGTTTGCTTTTGACATTTAATTTCTGCAAATTTGTCAGTGACTTCATAAAAATTATCAAAATTAATCTTGAGTTCTTGAAAAAAGAGTATAGTACATTTTTTCAATCTGTTTTACTCACAATTGATCAAAGAACATGCTTAATTTAATTTAATTTCAAGAAGTTTCTTTTCATGAAGCAAAATATATAGAAATCATTATGAAAAATCTTAAACATAAGGGTAATTTTGGCAGAGATTATAAAAATTCCATTTCATAACAAATTTTCAAAAATTCCACTACCCATATATGTGTTTCTTTCAGCTACTGTGATTAATTCTAGGGGCTTTAAATGAATGTCTCTACAGTTGAAGAACTGTAAACACAAAACACCATGCAACCATAGAATTAGTCACTCAAGTTCTGTTTCTTATCTTAGTAATCACTGTGCCGTCATTGTTTATTTCCAAACTACTGTTTAAACACTAGAATATGTAGTATAGCAGAGGTTAGAAACAGAAACTTAGCCTGAAGCCAGATCAAGAAATCTCAAACTTCACAAACCTCCTCTCAAAGTGAATTCATATAGCTGCACATAGGTATTCTGAGTCAGGTTGTGTATGTGAGGATTCTCTAAGTTTCATGTATAAATAATAAAATGTACAAATTGTCTGCTTACATTTAGGTATATTAAATTCCATTGTATTTACAGCAATTGTTTAGAACTTAACATTTTATAGAGAGGAATCTCTCGGTAAAATGAGCATTATTCAGATTTGCTAGTGCATGGTATTCATAAAACATACCGTAGGCTGACTTTCTGTCAGTTTTATTTTTGTTTTAGCATTGTCTACAGGCACTATGTCTGTCTTACTGATGGCGCCAGGAGCCAACCACACTCCCTGGCCCACCCTTGGTACGCCACTGCTCTTGGGCCATCTTTATTAGATGGTAAGAGCTAAATTGTGTCTAATCAGACCCTGGGGTATGGGCCTGGCCTTTCCAGTAAGATTAAAATTTTGTTAATACCAGTAACAGGAAACCTCTAATCTGCTACGAGACTCTAAATTTATTGGGAGAAAGCAGAAGCAAATCCAGCTGAAGAATTCTGCCTACATGTTCTACACTCTGGAATCCATCCATCCTTTTTTTCTTCCTTCCTTCCTCCCTCCCTCCCTCCTTCCCTTCCTTCCTCTTTCTTTCTTTCAAGATTTATTTTATTATTTTTGACAGAGACAGAGAGAAGAGGGAGGGCCCAGAGTATCTTCACAGTTGTATATCATCAGTTGTTGACATGGTTTCGGTCCACACAGGTGGCGGGGGATGGGGTGGCGGGTGAGGGGGTGGGGGTGGGGGCGTTGGCGCAGGGCCGGAACTGGGGCAGGGGTGATACCACATCTCCTTAGCACAGGGGAGTTTGACTTCCTGTTCCACTCATCTTGACCTCACTGAGGGATGAACAGATTTCAACTGTTGACTTGCAACTTCAGTCAAGGCCTTCAATTATTTTGACTCTCTCTCTCTCCACACTCCCCCCACCCCCCTTCCTCTCTTTTGTTGAAGTGGTGGAACAGGTTTTATTCACTGATTACTGATTTTGGGGAAAGAACAGAGCTCCACTTGCATTTGCACAGAGGCAACGAAGTGTTTTAATTTATTTTGGGTATACAATATTAGCTTCAGGTGTACAACATAGTGGAGTTTTAAAAAATCAAAACAAATCGACAAACAAAACACAAATAGACTCGTAGAAATAACAAATGCACGGATGCTTACCAGAGGGAAGGGCGGTGCAGGGATGAGTGGAAAAGGTGAAGGGGATGTAGTCCGTAAGAGTGATAACTGTGCATGGTGACAGATGGTTACCAGACAGCATGGGAGCACGTCGTAAGATATATGAAGATCTTCCAGTTTTACAACCGTGTCTCCTCATCTGGAAAAGTGCAGGCGCGGGATGACCTCAGCACACCGGCTTTGCAGGTGGCGAGTCCCCGCAGGCAGTAACTGAGTAGAGAGGGTGGGGCGTGGGCAAGGCCCAGGTGGTGGTTGGAAGACCCAGTACCCCCATTCTGTGCAAAGGGGATGGATAGCGCCTACTGATTCTTGCCAGGCGTTGCCACGTGCAGCCTCAGTGTTGCCAGATCTCGTCCTTTTTCTAAAAAGATCAGTTATCTTGCTTTTCTGTGTTAAATCTCATGCATTTAAATGTTGGTGGTGAGTCAAAAATATTTAAGGCCTATATGGGCCAAACAATGCATACATTGGCGGCGACAAGTTTCTGGCCTTAGGACTTCGTGAGCTTTCTGGTCTTCGGGTTTCCTTCGTGTTCTACCTTGCTGGAAAGAAGAGGCTTGGCGGTCGTTCCTGGGTAGGACATCCAAAAAACGGTTTCTGGTCTGATGCCAAGCTCACAGCGTGGAGCTTCATAAATCAATGACGGCATTGTTGGTTTAGTCCAAATCTGTTTAATCCATCAGATCTCAGCCACCAGGCTGAGAGAAAGAAATTACCTTTAATCAGGGGCCACCATTCCACATCACGGCTTAGAGGTTCATTTGGAATCAGGTTGATTTTTTTCTATTAAGATAAATACAAATAGAAATGAAAATTATAGAAATGGAAACTACTAAAGTAGTTGGACAAAACGAAGGTACAGTATCTTTAATACTAATATGCTACTTCATTTTTATGGTGAAAGGCAAGGTCATATACCCCTTTTGAAAGTGTACATTAAGTAAGAACTATCTTTACAATTTGATTTTTATAGGCTGTGTGTGTCTGTGTGTGCATATGCATGCTACCGTTATCAGCTTAATTGGTAGGAGCAGTAAATTATTAGAGACACTTTTGAACTTGCGATTTACTGTAACTCACTGCCTGTTTCAGTTCCTCTTCTAGACTTATTGTCTTGGTAAATTTCTAAAATACACAAAGTATTATTTAAAGACACTCTACAAATGACTAAAAGATTAACGAAAGATCAGAAGTCATTGAAATTAAGAAGAAAGAAAGGGAAGCAGGAGACCAGGAGAAGGCAAAGGCAAGGGAAATAAAGCCTAACGGAATTACAATTCATTTTAGTCGTTAATCAAACTACTGCTTTTTATTACTGTGTTGGGTCCTGGCAGGCTTGCCTCTGGGACAGAAACCCACGCTCTCCTTTTGTTCCCGTTTCCATTGTAATGGGAGAGGGCACTTATTCAAATAGAGTCCCATTTCTGGAGAATATAAGAACACATCGAAAGTCAGTGGGTAAGAATTCTCTCATCCCCAATTTTCCACACCATAAAGAACATTTTCATTTACATTGTTTGCTGAGAACAATTAAAGTCGAGGAGAGAGCGTACTCAATTTCAAAAATAAACCTTTTCAGAAGAGGATTAAAAATTATATTATAAACAGAAGCTTTAATTCTGAATTGAAAATCAATACCACATAGACACTGAAGCAAGAGCATTTAATTAATCCACAGTTTATCCTCCAGTGCTGTGATAAACAAAAAGGAAGTGTAATTTTCTTGGAAGCTTTCTGTTTAATTTTTAGGAACAATTGCAGTAACTGAGAGGGTCGTTAATAGTGCAAAGGAAGGCCTGTGGATGCTTTGCCATCGCAGGAACAGCGTTTAAAGTCTCCCTGCTTGAAATTTAATCTGTCTCACTGCTGTGAACTAATAAAAGAGTACCTGCGTTTCAAACATTTACACAGTCATACTTCTTGTGTTTGTCTGTGCTTGCCTGTTTTTATTTAACTCCTGGGGGCGGTGGGGGTGGGGGTGAAGGAGCCTGTTCCAGTCATTTAAAACTATTATTCTAAAAGATTGCTTCATTGATGAAAGGAACAAAGCATTCCTGGCAAGGCCAATAAGTGATTTATATGTAACACTTTCAATGAATATTTCACTTTTCACTTTGCATACATAAACACAAGCCAAGAGAAACCAGAAACGTAATTTCAGAATCTGTATGAGAATTTCAAGTCCAATGTCAAACACAAGAATTTAGAGATGGAAAAAAAAAAAAATCACATTAAAGACAACCATTAAAGATAATTATCCCTGTAACTTAACTTTTGCTCACATCTCTAATTATTGAAATAGGTGTGGTTTGTTTGTTTGTTTGTTTGTTTTGTTTTGTTTTTCCGGACAGTATTGATTATAGAGAATCATGGTGCGTTTTCAACTTTAGAGCTTGCTTGAAATACAGAAACTTGAGACCTACCCCAAATCAATGAATCAGAATATCAAATTTATGGGTCTGGAGTAGGACCTAGGGAACTGAATTTTAGACGAGTACGCCCAGGGGATTCTGATGCAGCTCACATTTTAGGAAACTCTACACTACAGCTGCAACAAATTACCCATGTTTATCCGACATTTTGCTAGCAGCTAATGCTTTTTAAACTCAGTTAAGAAAGAGAACAAATTCAGAGTTGCTCTGACAAAGGAAGGTGGCCATTCTAGAACCTATGGCCTTGACCTGCCCTTCAATTGCAAGAGGTAATCCAGGAATTATCCTCAATGGACTGCTGACGACTCAACTCTTGATTAAACCAAAGCTCTTCTATTGTCTTCCTGGGAAGAACTACAAAGTTAACATGAACTTGTGAGAGTTTTGCTAATGTTCTGGGGGACTTGTATCGAATTAAGACTAATATGTAAGTGGTCCCTCCCACAATAGCCTAAACAGCTGTTCAAGGCCACCATCCTCTGTTCTGATTGGTTATTGCACAGGCCATCCCCCTTATTAAATATTTTATATCTCCAGTGTTTTTTATTGAATTCTTGTGGCAGACAGCAATATTTTGCTGCTTAAGAGCCTTTCCCAGACCCATTTTTGCTTTTCTGGTTTCCACTAGAAAGGATAAAAAAGTCAATATCACCTTCCCTGGCTTCCCTTGCAACCGAAAATGGCCTGTCAGTTTTGAACAAGAAGATGTAAGAGGAAATCTTCTGGAGTCCTTCTAAGAACAATTTTTTTTCTCACGATGAAATGTGAAAGGTATCTGAGGAAAGCATTCTTGCCGTCCTGACTGCCCGTTTCCTGCCATTGGAAGTAGTCACATGAGGAAGTGACATAGCAAGTGGCAGCAGCCACCTTACCACCCAGGACAGAGTCCAGGAGAATGTCAGACACTCACTCTCCACAGTGTCATAAACTAACCCTGGAAGGGACAACATCCAGACTTCTGGTTAAATAAAAATTCATTCCTTGATTTTCAGTCTTTTTATAGTTTAGTATTTTTGTCTTTCATCTGAGAGCATTCTAACTGATGTTGTCTACAACGAACCTCTTTCTTTTCCTCTGAGCCATCTTCTTTTAGTAGACTATTTTCCCAGGAACCTTATTTATTTAGTAATATTCAAGAATTTCTAACTGGATGACCTATGGTATAATTTGTATACACAAACACACTTCAAAGTCAAGCTCAGATTACCCAAAGTTATAATAAATTCTAAAACTTGCACGAGCACTCAAAACGATCTTCTTAATCATCATTTTATTAATTAGTGGATATCTACTTTGTCTTACTATAAAATGTGTTTAGAAAAAGCTTATAAGTATTCACAAATTTCAGGCACAGTAAATATAAAAGAATGAGGCCGGCCTCTAAAAGGCAGTCAGGGTTAGGACATAAAATAAAGCCTGGAGAGAGGAAGATGGAAAATGCATAACGAGATGCTCTGTGGTGGGGCCACCTACATTTCTGTTTTTTAAATCAAGTAGTAGTTACTCAAAACCAACCAATTCAGAACAGTAGTAATGATTCGGGATTCTAATGTTGGGAAGGCTGTTTTTCTTCTTCAGGGGATCCTTGTAAGTAACGTATTGCGTAATGGAAGCAGGCTCTGTGGTATGGCATCCCTCAACACGTGTCTACGTCCTCACCACAGGGTGGAACTTGTCAACACAGCCTGAAGTGCGGTAGGCCATAGTCTGCCTAAACAGATGACCTACAAGTTACTGATGGAGCACACAAGGCAACCCTTGCTTAGTTTGAATATATAGAACCTAATTTCCTAAAAAGAGTGTTGTGATTTTAGTAGAAGTGTGACGAGCCCCAACTCTGAGGCCACGCAGCCCGGCTTTGAACCTCAGCCTTGCTGTCTATTATCTGCGTGACTGTGGACAAGTTGATAATCCTTTTGTACGTAGTCCATTGAGTTTTTCGAGACATGCAGGCGTTACAATTCCAGGCACATATTAAATACTATGTAAATATTTGTTATTATCCTATTCAGACCTTTGAATTAAACCCTGTAAAATATTCTCTAACCAATTGCAATGTGGGTGGCTGGGAGGGCTTTTCCACACCAAGCAGATTTTGGACAAGAGCTGAGTGTACTACAATTCAACATCTGATCTGCCCGAAGGTAATGTTCGATCTCACAGGTTAAGGACTCGGTCCTATAAGACTGCCCTCCATTGCAGATGCCAACTGAAAGCCCTGGTTGCCACCTATGCTTCTGATAGACCACTTGAGATTCCCATGACACCCTTCCTTGGGTTCCATTATTTTGCTAAAGAAGCTCACACAACTCAGAGAAACATTTGACTTATTATATCATCAGTTTCTTATAAAAGGAAAGCATTCAGTAACAGCCAGACAGAAGAGATGTGTAGGGCAAGGCAAGGGGAAGGATCTCAGAGCTGACGTGCCTTCTCCTAGTCCAGCCCTCTCCCAGAATCTCCACGTGTTTACTGACCTGGGACTCGGGATCCTTCCTTGTGGGTTTTTTGTGGATGCTTTAGTACAGGGGTTCCCAACCTTTTCATACCCTAGGGCGCATTCTAAAATATTGGTAGGGCGGCAGGCACCAGCTATTTCTAAGGATATTTATTATTGAACAAGAATAAAAAATAATAAACAAAAATAATTTTAAAATAATAAATTTGTTGTACAAATTATATACACATATAGAAACATATATACAAAACATAATACAAAGTAAATAAAAAACACACATATAATAAAATCATTTAAAAAAACATAAAAGAAAACCAATCTGTCAGTGTGATCTTTGGCATTGCATTTCATTGGCCAGTGCCTCGTAATTAGGAGAGTATGACGACAACCCTGTTAGCAAACAATTATTAAGATGCTCATCGGTAAGTTGAGATCTATATCGTGATTCTATTAAATTCATGTTTGAAAACAAAGATTCACATAAATACATAGACCTGAAAAACGATTTGATTTTATATGCCGCTTTTTTTAAAAATGGGAACCTTTCTTTGTCGACTATGTTCCATAAGTCCTCTGATACTAAGGATTTTAGCAAAATATCGTTCTTAAGGTTCAAAATTTCTAACTCTAGTTCTTCTGCTTTCCCCTGAACAAGGTCTGCAATACATGCAGCTAGTTCTATTACATTTATTTGGCAAGTAAAAAGATTGATACAGAAGAAGACAATTGGCTCGATATTTGTAAACTGCAGAAATCTCTCTTCAAACTGTTTTTGAAGCACTTGCAGGGTCTCAATAAATAATGACACGTTTAATTCATTGTTACCTAGCATTTTCCTCATATATGGGAAGTGCACGAGAGACTTGATATGCAGATGTGATATCAACAAAGTCAATTTTGCTTT
>PVKE010044545.1:0-12971 GCA_004027555.1 Craseonycteris thonglongyai | reverse complement strand
AAAAAGTTTTCCCTTTTTAAGAAACTGGAAAGAATTGATGTAATTTCCATTTTACATGTTGGGGAGAAATCACCAGTGAACCCATCTGGGCCTTGTACTGTGTGGTTTGGAAGGTTATTAATTATTGATAAAACTTCCTATACTTAAAAAAATTTTAATTGTCCCACACTTGATCTTAGCCAAAAGGCCGAGAAGCGATTAATTGTCCCATAATTCTTGGACATTCCATTCATTTTTTTTCATCCTTTTTTTCTCTTGGCTTTTTAGTTTTGACAGTTTCGATTGACACATTGTCAAGCTCGCTGATTCTTTTTTCCACCATGCCCAGTCTACCAGGAGCCCATCAGTGACATTCTTATGCAAATGTCTTAGCTCTCTAGCATGTGCTTTTGATTCTTTTATAAGAGTTCCCAGTTCCCCTTACATTACCCCTCTGTACTTGCATCTTGTCCATTTTTTTTCCTCAGATCTCTTAGCACATTAATCAGAATTATTTTAAATTCCCAGTGTGATTCCAAAATCTTTACCATACTAGAGTCTAAATCTAATGTTTTCTTTGTCTCTTCCAACTACGGTAATTAGTTTTTGTTTTTATGTGGGTTAATTTTTGTGGTTGTACGTTTGTTTGTTTTGCTTTTAAGCATGTCTTGTAATTTTCTGTTGAGAGCCAGACATGATATATTGAGTAACAGCTACTGAGATAGATAAGCCTTATAGTGAGATCCTATGTTTATCTGGCTAGGGTTAAGGCTATGTTTTCTGTTTGCTGTAGCTGTGGTTCAGAGGTAAAATTTTATTCTGGTGTCCATATTTTTGTCTCCCCTCTTGTCTTTGGGTTTATCTAGAGACTCTCTCTTAAATAGGGTCTGAGGTTTACAGTTCTTCAGACTGAACTGCCATGATATTATATAGGAGCCTTATTGGTGTGATAGTAAGGTTTTTTGGGGGAAAATAAGCTTAGTATAGTCCTATGATTAGATCTCACAGTATTTTAGGTTCTGATAAAATGGTTTCCCTTGAGGACATGCCCTATTAAGGAGAACAAGAAGCTCTGGGGTACTTCAAAATGGTTTCTTACCCCTCTCCTGCCCGCTCTTGCTAGAAGCAAAAGGAGATTTTCCTCTGATCTTCAACAGTGGTCTTTTGGAGGTAAAACTCAAGGAAATATTAGGGTTTCCATAAGACCATACCCCCAACCACTGCCCCATCTGAGTATTTAACTTTCAAGCTAATTCATATGGAGTCTCTAGCAATTCATCCATGAAAGTCTAACTGTTTCTACCAGTTTTGCCTCCAGCAGCCAAATCACCTGTACTCTCCAGTATCAAGCACTGCAGTTTGCTTTGTGACCTCAGTTGTCCCCTGGACCTAAGACAATTATTGATGTTCAGTCTGTTCAGTTTATTTTTTCCTTTGTATCTTTTTTTTTTTTTTGAGATATAATTGACATACAACATTCTGTTAGTTTTAAGTGTAGAACATAATGATTTGATATTGCATGTATTGTGAAATGATCGCTGCAATAAGTCTACTTAACATCCATCACCATACACAGTTACATTTTTCCTGCTGTGGTAAGAACACTTAGGACCTACTCTCTGTGCAACTTTCAAATATATAATACAGTATTATTAAGTATAGTCATAAGTGTTATACATTACTTCCCCAGGACATATCAGTGGAAATATTTTCCTTTTAACCACCTTTACCCATTTCACCCACCCCAAAACCCCCACCTCCAGCAATCACCAATCTGTTCTATGAGCTCAGTTTCAGCGTTTTAAATTCTACATAAGTGAGATCATATGATATTTGTCTTTCTCTCTCTGACTTATTTCATTCAGTATAATGTTCTCAAGGTCCATTCATTTGTTGTTGAAAATGGCAAGATTTCCTTCTTTTTTTGTTTTATGGCCAAATACTGTTTCATTCAAAGAAAATATACCATATTTTCTTTATCCATCCATCAGTGAATGCTTCGGTTGCTTCCTGTATTGGCTACTATAAACAATGGTTCAATGTGTTCAGCTTTTTCCTTTTTGTAAGGGTAAGAGTGATGTTTCACAAGCTCTTTACATGTCATCCTGGATACTCCTACTGATAGTTCTTCTATATAATGACCAAAATGTATAATATCTCTTACTGAAGCTTAAACTCTCTGTGGTTCTCAAAAGTGGTCAAAGATCAATTTTGTTTGGTTTTCTTTGATTTAGTTTAATTTCTAAACCACTGTAGATTGATCATTTTGTAACATACAATCAAAATATCATAACAATATCAAATTGTTATAAATGAACATAAATATTTACTCTTAATTCTCTATTAATCTTGTTGCAAAGTAGTAATAAACGTAATAGCACCAAAACCAGACCACACAGAATAACACTGCTTTAAACAGTACTGATTCTTCTTTAACTTTTTCTTCTATTGTATTTTTTTGGAGGAGGGGGGATGGATATGTTGTAAGCAGCATCTCTATTAATGCCCTTTCTTTTTCCTTCTTGTTAAATTGATCTTTGGCTTCAGGAAAAAATACAATAACAGTATTTGTACAACTTAAATGGTTTGGGATGAAAATTAAGACCCGAGTCCATACATATACTGTATTTTCTGGTGTATAAGACGACCGGGCGTATAAGACGACCCCCCGATTTTCGGTTGACTTTTTTTCGTTTCAAAAGTCATCTTATACGCCGGAAAATACCTTACCAGGGTGAGCCAATCACAACAAGCAAAGGTTCAAAGGTTCTAATAGACCGCCTCTCTGACTCTGGCCAATCTGAGCAGGCTTTTTACTAGAACACAGTGTAGCTTCGGGTGCAGAAAATTCGTTTAGCGGCATATCGAGACGTTTTTCGGGATATACTCGGCGTATAAGACGACCCCCGATTTTCAGTTGACTTTTTTTCGTTTCAAAAGTCATCTTATACGCCGGAAAATACGGTATGTACCTTATTGACATAAGAGTTGTGCCCAGTAGAACTGAGGATACGTGATGAGGTTAAATCACTAATTTACTAAAAGAAGTTTGACAAGTATTTTTGTTTTGACTTTTGTGTTTAAATTCTCTATAACAAGAGATATCACCTAATTATATCACTAATATCATATACTCATGGATATTTACATTAT
Organism: Craseonycteris thonglongyai; assembly: GCA_004027555.1. Lineage (NCBI taxonomy): Eukaryota > Metazoa > Chordata > Mammalia > Chiroptera > Craseonycteridae > Craseonycteris > Craseonycteris thonglongyai. The sequence continues at coordinate 9,839 of PVKE010044545.1, read as the reverse complement.
CCTGAAATATTACTTTAAGTTAAATTCCATACTGATATATATAATATTGATATTTTCACTTACTTATTCCTGTTGCTCACTTGATTTTGAGTCATTTTAAGACTTAAAACACTCTCAACAAATATACTGTCTATAATATGATTTCTCAGTCAACTACAGATTATAAGACATAAAAAAGATAATCTTTAACATTTCTGTAACATCCATTATGTTTAGAAATGACTTTCACCCTTTCTCCAAACTATTATATTCTTTCACTTTCTAAAATTCTTCCCAGTTGTAGTATTTGTTGCCTGAATTACGGGAAAAAAATATATCAAATTTTCCCCAGATATAATTTATTTGATATTACTACAATTACTACAATGATATTAATACAATTTAGTATTAGAAAGGTGTCCCCCTTTGATACCTTTTCCAGATAATTTACACTTTGCATAAATTTTTCCTTACATAAATTTTAATTGAATTTCTTTTTCTTTGTATATTTTAATCTCTTCTAGTGGACATAAAGCTGAAGTCTGTATGGAAGAATTCATGTGCCAGAATGAACTATGCATGTTTCTTACAGCAAGTGGCATTTCCAGATTTGACTTCATTTGAAAAATAAAGGCAATCATCTGCCATTTCAGCATAATAAACACAATGCACCCACTTCTCATTCAAGTCACAGGCTCAAGAATTTTATTAAATATCATATCTCACTTCTACTTCCTTTTGTTTGAAAATATAAGAAATTCTGCTTTTCAACAAATGAATATGTATAGGCTTTTGAAAATATACTGATGTTTAAATTTTGCAGTTGGATTTATAAATTATATAGAGATTTAGAATTATATTTTAATTATAGGGGAAAGAAAATTTTCTCTACTGTATATTTATAATAACTCATGTTTAAACAAAATGTTTAAAATCTTTAAATAGTCCTAGGAGAGTTTTAATACAACTAAAACTTATGGTATATGTTTATATTGCAAATAAGCTATATGTAATTAAAATTTTCATTTAAGGTAAAATTTGAATACTGAATTAGAGTTTACTTTTATGTATAAAATGGATGATAATCATGCTTCTGTAAAATACTTGCTTAATTACAAAAGTAATTCTTAACACGCAAATGGAATTATCACAATTATTTTCTACATTATAGAATTGCCAACTATTACATTCACATGAACATTATATTCATTGGCTGATTATTTTTTGCCACATCCAAAATATAATATGAAGTACAGGGGATTGTGCTTCTGGGCATAATAGAAGTACAACTATGCCTCCATAGTAAACAACCAGAAGACAGGACAAACTATTAAAAACAATGGTTTTCAGAATACAGACAAAAGTCACAAAAAAAAGCTATGATCCTTAGGAGAAAGAGGAACCCTATGACTCCCCATTTACTGCCTGGAGAAGTATTCCAAATCTTTGTTTTTGTTTTTCTTTTTTTTAAGATTTATTTTATTATTGTTTTTGACAGAGACAGAGAGAGACAGAGAAAAGGGGAAGGGCCCAGAGCAGTCTCCACAGTTGTATGTCATCAATTTTCAAAATGGTTTTGTTCCACACAGGTGGGCAGGGGCCACAGCGCAGGGCAGGAACTGGGCTGGGGGCCTCCCACATGGGAAGCATACCCCAGTTCAGCACATGGGTCTGCACGAGGTGGGGCTGGGATTCAATCCTCAGTCCCCAGGGCTGCAAAGAGAGCACTTAACCTGCTGAGCCATCCCAAGCTTCTCAGAGCATTCCAAATCTTGATTCAGGGAAAGGAGTGTAGGCTGAGCAAGGCAGTTTTCTTGAGCCGAGGATGAGCTGAGGAACCGAGATAAGAATTCAGGAGGTCTGGGGTAGCTAGAAGTTGTAGGGCCGAGTTCCAGAGAGTAAGAACTGCACACAGTACTTGTAAATCTACACCTGGCTCACACTGAGTCTTTGCTGCTGCTAAGCTGCATGTGAGTGTACAGGGTGAAGTTGAACAAGGGTCAGATCTGTTTACTTTTTGTCCACTATCAATGTTGTCTAGTATCCAATCAAAATCACTAGGCATGTCAAGAAGCAGAAAAACGTAACATCATCAGGGGACATCAAGTCCATAGAGACACAGAAATGAGAAGAGATGATAGAATTAATTTAGACATATGTTAACTATACTCAGCAACTAAAAAAAAATTATGAACATATAAGGAGAGGAATAAAAGATAACAAAAAGAACTAAATGGAACTTTCAGAACTGCAAAATATCTAAAATTTAAAAATTCACTAAAATGAGATTAACAGTATATTAGATGTAAAAAAATAAAAAGTCATAAAACTGGCGATATAGCAGATATAGCAAAAGAAGTAATCCAAACTGAGGTAAACAGAAAAAGACTGGAAAAAATAATTAGTACCCCACTGATCTGTGAGACAGTATCACATGGTCTAACATGAATAATTAGGAAGATCTAAATAGGGAAGGATGGGAGTCAAAAAAATAACAAAGTAGCCTTTAGAATTAATCCTATCATTGAGTATATAAAGATTTATTTTTATTGTTTTTGACAGAGAGAGATGCAGAGATACAGAGACAAAGAGAAGGGGGAGGGCCCAGAACAGTCTCCATAGTTGCACATCATTGATTTTTCCACATAGTTTCTATTCAGTATATAGATGAATACTTTGCAATGATAAGAACTTCACTTCACCACAAAGACATAAACATGAAAATGTATATACACCCAATAACAAACCATCAAAAGAAATTAAGCAAAACCCAGAATTCAAAGAACAAATAGACAAATCCACAATTATAACAGATATAAATGTTCCTTTTCTTGAAAACTGATGCAACAAATAGAAAATCAGTAAAGATATAACAGACAGCATGACTGGCCAACAATTTCACTGGTGTTTATAAAATACTTCATCCAACATCAACACGTTCTTTCAAATGCACACCGGAACACGAAAATAGACCATCTGCTGGGCCATAAGGTAAAAAGCTCAGTGGATTTCATAGGACTGAAGTGATACAAAATATGTCCTTTGATCACAAAATTTTTAAAGACAAATTAGAACTAAAAACGATCTGAGAAAGTGGACAAAGATTTGAACTTCCATTTCTAAACATATATTAATAACCAGGTAGTTCATGCAAAAATGAGAAATGCAAATTATCACTACTATACATCCATTTGAATTGGTAAAATTAAAAAGACTGATCCTACCAACTGTTGCCTAGGATGAGAAATAACTGATACTTTCTTAAGCCACTGATACAAGTATGAATGACATGGTATATGCACCTGACTGTAAAAAAATGCTTAATGGTTTTCCATACATGTGAGATACGTGTGTTCACTAAAGTAAAATATACACCTTCACACAAAGACTTGTACACAAATATTTATAGAGCTTTGTTCATAATATCCTCAAAATGCAAACAGCCCACATGCCCATGTATAGGTAGATTCATTTTTTAAATGTGGCACCTATAAAAATTGAATACTATTGAAGAAACATATACAATAACATTAATGAATTTAAAAACTTTATGTTGAATAAAGGCCAGACTCCCCCAAAAGTGCATACAATTTCATGTATCTTAAACTCTAGAAAACCTTGTCAAGATATAAGCACAAAACACAAATCAGTATTTTCTTTGGACACAAATAAATGGAAAGATATCTCACGTTCAAGGTTCAGAAGAATTAATGCCGTTAAAATACCCACACTGTCCAAAGCAATCAACAGAATCAATACAATTCCAATCAAAATTCAAATAGTATTTTTCACAGAAATAAAAAAATCCTACAATTTGTATGAAACCACAAAAGACCCTCAATAGCCAAAACTATCTTGAAAAAAACAAAAACAAAGCTGGAGGCATCAAACATACTACAAACTATACTACAAAGTTATAGTAATCCAAAGGTTTGGTACTGAAATTAAAACACACATAAATCAATGGAACAGAATAAATAGAGTAGAAATAAACCCATATAAAGATAGGTAGCCCACTACTACCTGTATTTGACAAGGGAGCGAAGAATACACACGGGGAAAGGATAGACTCTTCAGTAAATGGTGTTGGAAAAACTGAATAACATGCAGAGGAATAATGACACTAGACCTCAATCTTATACAGCTTACAAAAATTAACTTAAAATGGACTAAAGACTTAAACATAAGATCTGAAATCATACCACAGTGATTTCATAGGAGTTAACCATCACTTTACATCCTTTTTATAATGTTTGAAGATATTACAAGCAAAAAGAAAAACACCAAAAAACTTAATATAATGCAAGAAAAAAAATGAATCAAAAGCAGTTGTGTGAAAAGATCAGTATTTCAGCTATACTCGAAATGAATGTTTCACCCTCAACTTATTAAATCATAAACTACATTTTAACTAGATGCCCCAGTGATTTTCACGACTGTTGAAATTTGAGAAACAATTAAAATATTTCTGACTAGATCAACCCTCGTAGGGATACGTGAATCCGAAACATCAGAAACCAATGGGGATCTCAAATAGTGCCACATTCATGAAGTTGTCTTCTAAAACACAGCGATGGACTTCATATTCTGCTCCCTCAACGGGAATAATACCAACAGTCACTTAGAAGGCGCAAAAGTGTGCTGATGTCAATTTGCAATTCTGGCAAGTTTCATTGAACTAAACTTTAATTTCTTGGAGGGCAGCGTCCCATCTCACGAGAGAAGGGACATCAACCATCCAGAGCTGTGTTACTGTTATTCGTTTATACACGGCCAGGCCAGGGGCGCCGCGGATCCAGTTCTTCCACCCCACCGCTGCAGGCCGTCGCCGTCCGCGCTTCCTGGCACTGGCGGCCAAGGCCCCAGTTCTCCTGGCACTGGCGGGCGGGGCCAATGGAGGGAGGGGCAGGGCGCAGCCTCAGCGGGGCGCTTTGCAGCAGTGGGCGGAGCTGAGCCGCCCGGGGGGTGGGGCGGGACGCGCGCGGCCGACGTGGGCCGCGAGGCTTACCGCGCAGTTTGCACGCGCTGATCTGCGACGGGAGGGACGCCCAGCTGCTCTCCCCATGGGGCTGTGTTTTCCTTGTCCCGGGGAGTCGGCGCCTCCTTCGCCGGACCCGGTAAGCAAGGCCGCGTTGCCGCGTCTCCGCACCCGCCGGCCCGCGCCGCGCGCACCTGTTCCTGGGGGAGGCGCTCGGGGAGGCCCCGAGCTGCGGACACCTGAGCGGGCGGTGGGACTCGGTGGCGCCGGCCGGACAACCGGCCGGTGGCGACCCTGGTGGCTAAGACGTGTGATCGCGCCCCGAGGGACGTGGGGCTCCTACCAGCGGGACCTGGGCCGCCACCTCCGTGTCGCTCTCCCCACTTTGGTTACCCAACATTGTCCAAAGGTAGCTCCAGGGTCTTTTTCCTTTGCAGTGAGCTTGGCAAAATTGGGAGTTGGTAGGACGCAGGCGTCCGCCGACGGTGCGGTGCAGGGCCCAAGCTTGGCGATGCGGTGGATGGAGTTAGGGTGCAAAATGAAATTCCTCTTCCTGCGCGAACTGAAGTGTTGAATGTTCCACGAGATGTGTGTATTTTCCTGTGTCTGTACCAGCTACTTAAAGAAGGGGACTTACCCTGGTACTCCTGAGCTTTATTGAATATTGTATTAATGATTTCTCTTTAGTATATCTTTCTGTTAAGTTCTTCCTTTAAAAAAAAACCCACAAGAATACTCTGTAGTACAGAGCGTACAATTGGTAACACTGCCAATATGTTGCAAATTATAATATAGGACGTCTAGTTAAATTTGATTTTTCAGGTAAACAAGGAGTACATTTTCAAAGTGGATTTGACCCGTGTAATATTGGTTCATACCCTAGAAATTATTCGTTGTTTAACTGAAATTCAAATTTAACTTGGCAGTTTGCAGTATAATACATTTATACTTTGTAGCTTTGCCTTTTTAACAGTATCTTTACATTAATAGTCCTTCTTACAGGGGTCTGATAGCAGAAAACCTAAACTCTTATCTAACTAAAAGTTCGTTGGAAAAAAAAAAATGAGTTTAGGGAAGTACATTAACTCTTCAGCATATGAAGAGTATAAGAACTATAATGGGCATATGATTATATATACTAAAAATGGCCTGGAAGTTGGTACCAGAAAGTTCACCTGGTCTTTCTTGCTACTGTTACTTTTAGATGCTGTTAATTTTGTTCATCTGGCTGCTGATAAAATCCCAATCGGGCAGCATTTGTTAAACCCTCCCCTCACCTCCACAGATAACCACATGGCTCACTACTTGAATATCAATTTGTCACTGAGGTTTAACTTGACCTGATAAATAAAATAGATTCCCCATTATACCACCCAAACATCCTCCCATTTTTTATTCATCATACTCTTCTTTGACAGACACATAAATTTACTCGATTACATTGAACTGTTTACCTTATTGGAATTTAAGTTCCATTTGGGGGAACTACTTGTCTGTTGTTTTTTTTTTCACTGCTGTGTATCCTCAGCACCAAGACAAGGTTCTGAGATAGGATAGGTGTTTACTAAATACTATGTTTATCCAATGAATGACCCAACTAATGAAAGTTTTGAGGTATTAAAAACAAGGGAAATAACACAGCTCCCAAGAGAATACTACTTGCTGTGTTATATACTGAAAGGTTTTATAGTTAATGCATGATAAAGAAAAATAATATTCACTGTTCCCCAACATGAAGTGGTATATCTCATAAATTTCCTATAGTCCTTCATGTCCTACACAATGAGATTCGCCCACATCACTTATAAACCTTTCCTGAAACACCCAACTTCAGACTCCTTTATAATTTGCAGTACAAAACCTTTTATTTCCCTCCTTGTATTATTAAATGTCATTTGTTTTATTATTGCCCTGACTTGTTTATAAGACCTTAAAAAAAAGCAGTTTATTTTACAGACCACCCTGTGTATAATTAATGTATATTATATATACATATATAATGTGACATATAACATTACATATATATAACATCTATGTACAGTATATCTTAACATGTATATATTTGAAGGTATATTAAGTGTAAGAAAAATTCAAAAGTTGATTATTTCATAAATATTGTAAATACTGGCATTTTTAGTGGGACATTTTAGGTCAGTACTAAATATTTTTGTAAACTGTTAAATTACCCGTGAGATATAGGTGTGTAAATTATCCATTATAATATTTGCTTTTATTTTAAAACATATTTTTTACGTATTTTCCTTAGGCAGAGAAAAGAGCAAAGCTTGCAGAAGCTGCAGAGCGAAGACAGAAGGAGGTGAGGTTAAACATAAAATTCTACGTACTTAGTAAATTAAATTTGTACTTTATTCTTGACAGATGTCTATGACTAATGGTATTCTCTAACAAAAATGGTATCTGATTATCCTATAAATTTGTAGTTAAATAATCATTTTTCAAAATGATGTTTCTTTCTATAAATTACATTAATGTATTAATATATCATTTAATGTATTAAAATGACTATACAGATGTCTTCTGTAATGTGAGATGCCCTTTTAATAACATCTGCCTTGGGATAAAATGACCATGCCTCATGAAACACTAACAGATATGAAGTAAGGTTAGAGGGAAAATGTTTATGGTTGGAAAAAATCCAATGAAAAAAATAATATTTTATGTAAAGCTACTGTAGAAATAGTCTAATTCTTTGTTACCAAAAATAGACCAACCCCCCCCCCCACTTGCAAAGAAAAACTTAAAGAGAAAAAAACTTTTTAGGTACTGATTTTTACTTTTGCTCTGTACCCCTGATTACATTTCTTAAAGGCTGCATCTCGGGGCATTTTGGATGTTCAGTCTGTGGAAGAAAAGAGAAAGAAAAAGGAAAAAATAGAAAAACAAATTGCTGCATCTGGGCCCCCACCAGCAGGTGGGCTTAAAGTAAGTATTAAAATTTATTTAAGATTTCAGTTTACCTGGAATTTTTAAAAACTTAAGTAGCAGTCCATTTCATAACTTCCTCTTGAAATGCAGTATCAGAAAAATTTTAATTAATTTTAAAGCATGAATAATATAGAATGGAGAAAGTATCTGTTTATTGGGATGTTCTAACATTTATTGGAATATGTTTACTTTCTTTGTCTCAAAATGTAAATATACTTTTCCTTATATTAAGCACTATATCTTAATACTTTATATAATTAATATGAATTTTAAATATGTAGAAAACTCTAAACGGTATGGAAGAGTATAAAGAAGAAAGTAAAAATCACCCAAATTCAATTTAACAAATACCATTTTTCATTTCCATTTATACATCAATTTTATTAAGTTGGATTACACATTTGTTTTTATAACCTACTTTTTTTTTTTTTTTACTGAATGATTTGATATTTTGAGCTTTCCTTTGTCACTCATCATAGGTATATAAATGTTTATTTGGATGTACAGGGGTTAGTGTGGCACATGTACCTTCCAATGTAGCAGTTGCAGCTCTTGACACTGGAAATAACAGTGGTAGACAAATTACACAAGGTCCTTGAACTTGAGGATCTTTACAATCTAGCAAGACTATAAAGGTTTTATTTTACATGTTAAATCTCAAGAAAATAATGGTGCAAACACTAAGAACTACTCTTTGTTCCATTTTTAAAGGAAATACATTTTTCAAGTAAGTATACGAGGGCTGTCGGGAAAAAATCCAGTCATTGTCAATATAATGAGAATGGTTACATGGCTGAATACTCTGGACAGCCCTCATATTGTGAAAAAGACAATGTCCTGAATTTTAGTCAGTCATACTCAACTTGTCAATGATTTTATGAGCACTTGTTTAGTCTATTCATTATCTTCTCAGGTCAATTTGGTTTTTGCTCTCAAAACTGTCTTCACATTAACTCCACATCCCTTGTCCAGTAAAACAAGCTAGTCAGGTGTGCTTACAAAAATAAACAAAAAACCTTTCTAAATACATATATGTATATGTATGTGTGTGTATACCCCCAACCATAGAATAGAATGAACTTAGTAAAGTGAAACAGCTGGGAACTAAAAGTATTTACCAAAAGCATAGATGCTTACTTTGAATATTCTGTTGTGATAAACATCTATGTCACAGGGTTTACTTCATAGAGGGTTCTCAGAAAACAAAGTTTGTGAAAATTAAATTATGGGACTGCTAACGATGCTAAGATCCAGTACTTCATAGTAGAAGAAATGGGAAGTTCTGACTTAAAGTTACATATAATGTTATTAAGAAAGGGATGCTTTATATATAGTCAGAATTAAGAAGGTACTTATTTTACAACTTCTAACAAATTTAACATCAGCTTTTAGACTCTTAAGAAAAAAGGGGTCTTCTTAATTAAATCTGATGCTTTCACGCCCTGAAGCCTACAGATTAAAAATAAGTTAGGCCTTATATTGCTTTTGGTTCCCTCAGAAGTACTCAAAATGAAAATCACCCCACTGTTGGGATGCTGGGATAGCTCAGTGGGTTGAGTGCTTGCCTTGAGACCACGAGGTCTGGGGATCAAGTCCTGGTCTTGGATAGACAGGTTCATCTGCTAAACTACAGCACGACTGGTGACCGCAGGGATGGCTTGGTGCTGAAGGTACTTCCCTCCCAGGCAGGAGGTCCCCAGTTCAGTTCCCACCCCATGCATTCCCACATCCACCTGTGTGAAATGAAACTGTGTCACAAGTAATGATACACAACTATGGAGACTATTCTGGGCCTTCCCTCCTCTCTCTCTCTCCTCTCCCTCCTCTCTCTCTCTCTCTCTCTCCCTCTCCCTCTCTCTCTCCAAAGACTCTCCCTCTCCCTCTCCCTCTCCCTCTCCCTCTCCCTCTCCCTCTCTCCCCCTCCCTCCTCTTCCTC
>PVKE010044544.1:0-12971 GCA_004027555.1 Craseonycteris thonglongyai | reverse complement strand
TGTCCTTGGAGACGGGGTGGAATCTCCCTGTTTGCGTCTCACTCTCAGGAGCCCACTCTCTGGGCGGTGGTGATTAACAGCCGTGAGTGGCGCCAGGATCGATGAATGGCAGACAGAGATGGGCTCCTGGAGCAGGGTCACCGCACAAAGGCAGTAACTCAGGACTGTCCAGCCTTGTCTGTCCCTCCCACAACTCCCCAGGCCTGTGAGAGGGCCTGGGACACGCCCATGCCCGTGAGAAGCCAGGGTGAGGCCGGGTGCCCTTCTCTGTCAAGTGGCTATTTTTTCATCCATTCTTATATCATCATTGGTTTCGCTGCCTTTTCTTTCTTTTTTTGTAGTTTTTCAATTACAGTGGACCTTTAATATTATTTTAGATTAGTTTCAGGTGTACGGCACAGTGGTTAGACATTTATATAATTTACAAAGTGATTCCCTCCAGTAGTCTAGTACTACTCTCACCTGGCACCGTACGTAGTTATTACAATATTATTGCCTGTATCTTCCATGCTATACTTTATACCCTCGTGACTATTATGTAACTACCCATTTGTATTTCTTAATCCCTTTACCCTTTTAACCCAACCCTCCTTCTGTCTGGCAAACATCAGGTTGTTCTCTGTACCTATTAATATTTCCGTTTTGTTTGTTTGTTTTGTTCTTTAGGTTCTACATGTAAGTGAAAACACATGATATTTGTCTTTCTCAATCTGATTTATTTCACTTAGCATAAGTTCATTCGTGTTGTTGCAAATGGTAAGATTTCATTCTGGGGAAATGCCAGGATAGCTCAGCAGTTGAGTGCTTGCCTTATAACTGCAAGGTCCAGAATTCGAATCCCGGCCCTGGCCCATGCAAATCTATATGCTGAACTGCGGCAAAACTGGTGACTGATGGGATGATGGCGAGGGTCCTTGTCTCCCATGTGGGAGGCCCCCAGTTCAGTCCCGCCCCCCTGCACGGCCCCCCATCCACCTGTGTGGAATGAAACTATGTCACAACTAATGATGTATAACTATGGAGAGTGCTCTGGGCCCTCCCCCTTTCTCTCTTTCTCTCCCCTTTTCTCAAACAATAAAATAAACCTTTAAAAATAAAAAAAGATGTTATTCTTTTTATGGCTAAGTAATATTTATTCCATTGTATATATTAACATTAATATGTACCACATCCTCTTTATCCAATCATCTATTGATAGGCATTTTGGTGACTTCAATATCTTGGCTATTGTGAACAGTGCTACAGAGAACATAGGAGTGCGTATATCTTTTCAAATTAGTGTTTTGGATTTCTTTGGGTAGATGCCCAGGATTGGAATTGGTGGGTCATAAAGTAGTTCTATTTTAAATTTTTTGAGGAACCTCCCTACTGCTTTCCACAGTGGCTGCACCACTTTGCAATCCCACCAACAGGGCACAAGTGTTCCCTTATCTCTACATCCTCCACATCACTTGTTGTGTTGATTTATTGATGATGGCCATTCCAACAGGTGTGAGGTGACACCTCATTGTGGTTTTGATTCCATTTCCCTGATGATTGGTGACATTGAGCATCTTTCATGTGTCAACTAGCCACTTGTATGTCCTTTTTGGAGAAATGTCTATTCAGGTCCTCTGCCCATTTGTCAATTGAATTGTTTGGGTTTTTTGTTTCTTTGTTTTGTTTTGTTTTATTTTTAGTGTTGAGTTGTGTGAGTTCTTCATAAAATTTGGATATTAACCCCTTATCGAATATACCACTGGCAAATATCTTTCTTCTCCAATTCAGTAGGTTTCCTTTCATTTTGTTGGTTCCTTTCATTTTTTTGCTGTGCAAAACCTTTTTAGTTTGATGTAGTCCCATTTATTTATTATTTTTTGTTGTTGTTTCCTTAGCCCTAGGAGATGTATCAGAAAAAAATATTACTAAGAGCAATGTCAGAGTTTTACTGCCTAGGTTCTCTTCTAGGAGTTCTACAGTTTGGGGTCTTACATTTAAGTCTTGACTCCATTTTTAGTTGTTTCTTTGCCTTTTTGTCTTTGACCTGACCACCTGGTGTTGGTGACATACTGACCCAATCACCTCTAATGGGAAACTAGCTCTAAAAATGCTGTTTACTCTTACATTCCGTGTGGCTATGAGATCCACCTGCTTGGAAGGAGTAATTCTTAGAGAAGGCATTGTGGAGAGAGACACTGTCCTGGGTGGATAACCCCAAATTCCATGACAGCTGTGTCGTAGTGCCTTAGAGCCTGTTAGAATTATGCATAGTCAACCTACAGAGAAGCTGGCTGGTCCAGTAGTGTGAGGATAGAGGTGACTGCAGCGACAAGGGCAGTGCAGACCTGTCCAGCCCTTCAGTCAACATTTTTAGTGGTCAGAGCAACTTCCGGGAGCAGCTGGAGATGTTGGGTGGCCGTCTGCAAACACCTGGGCTGGCACCGGAAATGGACCAGGAGTCCACTGCGCAGGAACAGGGAGATGTCCAGGAACTCAGTCCGGGGATGGTCGGTGATGGGCACCAGCACCACGTGGAGAGAAGCCAGGAGCACGATGGTGGGGATGATGGTGGGGACCCGCAGTGGGCACAGAGACCTGCATGATGAAGAGGTGACAAAGAGGTGGCATATAGTTCCTGCCTGCCTTCCTGCCACCACCTGCCATCAGCTCCTCTCCAGTCCCTGCCTTGATACCTTGCCTGGCCAGGGGAGCCACCTGCTGGGCTACAGGGTGTCCTCCATGGAGCAGAGGCTTTGGGATCAGCCTGATCCTCTCTGCGCTCTGTGAATGAAACTATGTACGTACACATATCCTCCTGCATTTGTCTCCTGTTGTTTTCCCATGGGGTCCCCCAGAGGAGAGGGGAGTCCCCAGCAAGCAGAGCCGACACTGTGATTCAGGAGCTCCTCACTCCCCAGGAAATACAGAAATTCTCTGCCAGATATGATAGTAGCCCCACCCCCGCCCCGTACATTCTTCCTTTGGGTCCTGAAAGAAGCTGCGGTCCAGCAACCTGCCTCATACAATAGCCCAGGGTTGAGAGAGTCCAACATCAGCCCCAAAGTTCATCTTGCAAGGGCAGGGAAGACTGTTCATCTGCAAGCACAGGAGACAGCTGGGAACCCAGGTAAGGAAGCTGAAAGACAAACTTGAGCCACTCACTACCAGGCCCTGCCACAGACTGGCCTTCTAGACACAAACCTGGGCAAAGATGCAAGCTCATCCGGGACCCTTCAGCCACCTCCAGCTCCTTGGATCCGTGCAGACTAAGGAGACAAGACAAGGCTGGGGTACTAGGACCAGGATGCACTGGAGGACCAACATTGGCCCATTGCCACCTCCTTCACCTTCAGGCACAAAGTGACACACATGCAAGCCCAGTCACCCACGTGGCTCCTGATCAAACCTCTGCCTGCCCATTGCTGGAAAGAAGAGGACAACTTTCAAAGGAAGGGAGGAGTATCTGTGTTTCCCCCAAAAATAGAGACTGATGGAATCTCATGGGACAGCACACCCATAGCCAATCCCCCCACCTTAGAGTTTCTGGTGGGTGGACATTGAGCATCCAGACAAACCCCTGGCCTCTGCTTTCCCAATGTGGGAAGTTGAGTGGCTGATGCAGGTCTGATGAAAACTCCATCTAACCTTGGAGGCAGGGTCCAGACCAACCCATCTCTTGAGACAGTGAAGACCAAAGCTTTGGGGTCCTAGAGGAGATGAGATGAACTCCTGGAGTTCTCACTCTATGCTGGGACATCCTCAGTCAGGTTCCCGGTCTCAGGCTGAAGACCCCCTACCGTCACCATGGGTGTGATTTTATTCTCACCATCAAATGATTTTGTTCTTTCTCATGAGAAAAAGATAAGAAAACCCATGTCTGTTACTTAATGTTCCAAAGAAAGTCACATCAAGCACTGCATATGCTGTTCCAGAACATTAGTTCTACTTCTGACAACAGAAGAGACATGTGATGCTTGGAAATTGCTCTGAGAGCACCCTCTGCACCCAGGCTGTCTGCCTGCCTTTGGTTCGAGGACCTGCCCATTAAACCAGCTTCAAGTGAGGTTATAAAAGGACAACTAGATAGCACAACAGCTCATCGTCTCTGCCCCAGGGATGGTGCTGAAGGGGGTCAGATCATCTCCCCATTCGGTGTAGTCATGATTATGCCCACACAGCTTGGCTGTGGGTCTGCCCTGAGTTCGGCAGAGATATGTTGTTGGGTCCAAGTCCCAAACACAGACCAGACTACTGGGGAGAACCCCGCCAGAGCCAAGGGCTACAGAAGTGTGGGGAAAGATTGAATGGACGTTAATGTTATCTTAGCAACAGAATAAAGAAATAAGAAAAAAAGTGACAAAGACAATACAAGCCTTTAACTTGTCTGTCTCTTGAAGCATCTGCCTCATTGGATTTTTGAAAAATAGAGCAAGAGAGGAGGGAACCACATTTAATTTTGGAAACATAACTGGGAGAGAACAGCTGAAATGTGTATTCATATGCAGGGGCCAGAGCGTGGGCTTCCAGAGTGTGTAAGTGTGTGTGTTTGTGTGTGTGTCCACATATGAACACGTGTGTGAGTGTGTACCCATAGGGACCACAAGATACTCAGCCTGGGAGGACAGTCTCACTTGCCTCAAGAAGTTCACGTCAGTGCTACTGCCATGGTGAACATCTGAGCTGGAGCTGGTGTGAGGCTTTTCACGTGAACCATGAGCAGGGCTGGGGAGCAAAGTCAGGGGTCAGGTAGCCTCCAGGGAAGCTGTCATGTGTGTCTGCCCTGAGGAAGCTGCCCGCCCTGTTCCCCCCCCCCCATCTCACTCTGGACACCAGTATGCCCAGCCTAACAGTTCCCAGTCCCCTTGGCTTCCAGATGTAGATTTGTGGCTCACCTGGGGTGACCAGGCTCCGGGCACAAGTGGGGGGGGGGAGCCTGCCCCTCCAAGCCAGCCAAGATACAAACAGCTTAGGACATGGGGCTGTCAAGCTGTGTGCCCCTCCTCCAGGAGCTCAGTGTGCTGGGAGGGGCACTAACCAGGCAGAGAAGTGGAGGCACAGAAGGGCTAACAGGTAGGGAGAAGAGAGGAGCCATCACCAAAGCTTCCAGAATGATCAGGGCCTTGCACTGGGCTTTCCTTGAAGAATGGAAGAGATTCAGGCAGGTGAGGAGAGGAGGGATTTCCAACAAGGGCAACCATGAGAGTAGAGGCACAGAGAAGACTATTCACCAGACATCACAGCCATACAGCTGTTTCTGGTATTCAGAGCCATAGGCATCATCTACAGTGAATATACCATTTGATACTCCACAGCCCTGTGGGGAGGTAGGGCAGTTATTATACTGTGATTTCATTTTATAGGCAAAGAATGGAGACACAAGAATCACATGCAAGAATAAAAACTAGGTCCCTGGAGTCCCGTCTCTCTCTGCACTTGGACTTCAGTCTCCAAGCTCCTCTTCTCCTCCCAACATCTCTCAAACTCCTCCAGGGAGCCTGTGCTGAGAGCTGTCATGGCTCTTAAGCCAACCCAGAGGTCAGAGAGGAAAAGACTAGCAGTTCTCATCCCATGAGAATTTAAAACTCCTGCAGGGGAACAAGAACACAAATAGTGTCCTAGGCCAAAATATTTATAGCAAAGAGTTAATATCCCTAGTGACAGAGGAGTCCAAATGTTCCAAATGCCTCCCAAGGGATCCTGCAGATCCATCCTCCACCAGCCCAATGACTAACTAGCCCCAGGTTCATAGATAGGTGAGCCAGCCTGGACTGTCCCATTGTCCTGTTCGAAGCCATCCTGCTGTGTCCTGTAGGGGCTCCCACACTTTGGCAAGTATGAATTAAGTATCTACTCAAATGTTCCAGAGAGAACCCTCCAGGCGTGATCAAGCTGAGTCATCAAGCACGGCCTCTTACCAGCGGCATGACCTCAGAATCACTTCCCCTTGCTGAACCTCAGTTTTTCCTCTTGAAAAAGTGGGAAGATAATGTCTAGCTCACAGGGAGACAAAATGAGACCCTGGTGGTGATACTACGAAGTTCTCTGCTTACTTGAGGAGTTGTTGTTTATATAATTCCAGAAACGAATCAAAGTAGACAGTGGCTGACCCTCAAGTCCCAGGAGTACTGGAAGTGAGCCCTGTTTTCAGCCAATTTCTCGTGGTTTTAGTTAGCTCAAATAACAATAACTGGAACTGCTGATGCTCAGAGACCTTCCCTGACCCACCCCCAGTAGCAGCATCATGGACTCACTGTGGGTACTTGAGCTCCTCCATCACATAGTAATGGGAACCACTGGGATGGCATGATGGTGAGGGATCGCGCCTCCCATGTGGGAGGCCCCGGTTTAGTTCCCAGCCCACACGGTTCCACATCCACCTGTGGGGAATGAAACCATGTCACAACTAATGATGTACAACTATGGAGACTGCTCTGGGCCCTCCCCCCTTCTCTCTCTCTCTCTCTCTCTCTCTCTCTCTCTCTCTCTCTCTCTCTCTCTCTCTCTCCCCCCAACCCAAAATAATAAAATAACTCTTAAAACACACAAACACACAGACAATGAGATACCATTTCCCACCCACTAGGATGGGTGTGATTCAAAAAAGAAAATAAGAAATGTGGGTAAGGCTGTGGAGAAATTTAAACCCTCCTAAATTGCTAAGAATGTAAATGGAGGAAACTGGGATGGCTCAGCAGGTTAAGTGCTCGCTTTGAAGCCCCGAGGACCGAGGATCGAATCCCGGCCCCGGCCCAGGTGGACCCACATGCTGAACTGAGGTGTGCTTCCCGAATGTGGTGAGGCCCCCCAGTTCAGTTCAAAAATAAAAAAATAAAAATAAATAAAAATAAAAAAACTAATGACGTGCAACTATGGAGACTGCTTTGGACCCTCACCTTTCTCTCTGTCTCTCTCTGTCTCTGTCTCTGTCAAAAACAATAAAATAAATCTTAAAAAAAAAAAAAAGAATGTACATGGTACAGCCACTGTGGAAGCAGTTTGCAGTTCTCAAAACTTTAAACATAAAGTGACCATATGACTTAGCCATTTCATCCCCAGGTATATATACCCGCAAGAATTAAAAGCATATGTTCACCCAAAAACTTGTACATAGACTTTCATAGCAGCAAATAGACAAAAGGTGAAAACAACCCAAATGTCCATCAGCTAATGAATGAAAGACAAAATGTGATATATCTATACCATGGAATATTATTCAGCCACAAAAAGAGTAAAGTACTGATATACGCTACTACATAGAGGAAACTTGAAAGCATTATACTGAGTGAAAGAAGCCAGACACACACAGCCACTTATTGTGTGATTGCATGTACATGAAATGTCTAGGATAAGTCCATCTTAAAGAGACAGAAAGTGGATTAGTGGTTGCCAAGGGCCAAGGGAAAGAGGAATTGGAGAGTGAGTACTTAATGAGGATGGGGTTTCTTTTAGGGGCAATGAAAATATTCTGGAATTTGGTAGCACTGATGGTTGCACAACTTTATGGCTACCCTAAAAACTGCTGATCTGTACCGTTAAAACGGTGAATGTTATGTGAATTTTATCTCAGTATTTTTTATTTAGAAAGGTTAGCTGCAGGGCTTTGGAAAGGCTCTGTGCAAGTGAGAGGTCGCAAAGCCTGAGTTCCGTTACCTTCGAGGGAATTCTGCATGTCACCTCAACATCAAAGTAGCGCTAAGTCCCGTCTTTCCCTGTAGTTCTCCCCCACCCCCCAACCCCCACCCGTATCCCCAAGCACCCCACCCCTACCCATACCCACACCCCCGGCCAGCCATGAGTCCACTGCTCTGTGAGCCAGGCTTCCTGTCAATCAGCTACTCTGCTGGGAGAACAAAAATGCAGACCCGCCCCTTGAGGCCACATCCAGCCGTTGCTCGCTTCTAGAGAGCCCCGTCTGCTGGCCTGGGCATCCGTCAGTCATAATGAGCGCCAAGTACCCAGAAAACACTGTGCTGCGGGTACCTGAGAGGCTGCTTGCTGATACACACTTTTTATCTAATCCTAAGTAAATGTTAACTTGTCCCCAGTGAGACATGAAGTACCCGCTCCTGAGCCACTGAAGGCACAGTCCTGGCCAGCCCCAGAGATGAGCTGATCCCATACCGTCTGCTCACTGGTGATGACACTGAAGCACAAAGAAGAGCAATGGAGGGTGCAGGCCCCAGAGCCGGCTAGTGTAAGGTGACCAGATGTTAACATTTGTAAAGCGGGACACCATTGACCGGGGGGGAGGGGGTTCTTGATTAAAAATTGGGTCTGTCTCCCGCCGTTCCCTAGCTTGTCGTGCATTCTTTCCAAAAATCGGGACTTTTTAAAAATGCTGCGGGACACGGGACAAATTGTTAAAAATCGGGACTGTCCCACCAAAAGCGGGACGTCTGGTCACCTTAGTGACTCCTGCCATGCTGAGAAGTGACTGCAGCCTCCATGCCAACATGAGTGAATGCCTCTCCCAACAGAGCAGGTCCAGGCCAAAGTATCTGCGTCAGGTGGCCCTTCCAGACATCTGTGGAGCTTCAGCTGGTTCTGTACCCTCAATGGCACTCACCACCCCTCTTTCATTTTCGAATTACTTGCTTCATTTTTTTAGGTTTCCCTCACACCAGGGGAGCTCCTGAAAGAGAGAACCAGTCCTCACTTGCGCCTATCCCTTTTACAGTTGAGCTAAGTAGAGTGATCAGGAATTGTTTCCTGGAGGAGTGAGAGAATGAGTGAGTGAGTGAGAGAGTGAGTGAATAAGTGAATGAGTAAGCAAATAAATAGAGACAAGTCAATAAATTAGTGCAAGTATTAACAAGAAAATGTGTGACTCAACAGACTCCCCACTAAACTCTGGATCCAGAGAATTCAACGTATAATGTATACTTGGAAAAGAACTCTCTACAAAAGAGAAAAGGATTTTGAAGTCAGTATTCTGGAGATGAATGGACATGATGAGAGATGAATATTCTATAAAACCTGAGTTGGACAAATGTAGAAGGAGGCAGCACAGGGGAAAATGCACATTGCCCCTCTAGCCTAGAACTCTCTACCCACCATGTGGGGCAGGTCACACATTTGCAGGCTGTTAGCTTCTTTCTTTTCTTTAGCTGAGATCCGATAACCCTACTGCTCTGGGTGGGAAAATGTAAGCTTGCCTATTAATAGTATCTTTGTCTCTTCTAGACAAAACAATCTCTTTGAATAATTCAGTCTCTTTGGGTAAACATCAAATGGTTCACATTTTCTCTCTAACTCTGCTCCTCCCCCAGATGGCATCTGTGTACAAGTAGGGTCTTAGGTGACTGCACAGTAATGGGAGCTAAGGGCCTTAGAAGTGTGATGAAGCACATTGTTCTATCTCTGAGTCCTCGGGACTTGGCACAATGCCCTTTGTCCACCTGGATGCTGGTATCCATTACTGTGGTCAGTGGCTGGTACATTTTCAGCCTGTTCTGGCTCAGACGCGTCTTAGTGGCTGTCCTCTCACTGGTTTGCACCCACCTCCATCAACCCCAGTATAGAACCTGCTGGAAGTCTGCCACATCTTCCATCTGGCCTGAAGCTTAGGCTGGCCAGCCCCCAGCCACAGTGGTGACACCACATTGCCTCCCCCCAATGGTGGCCCACTTATTTTCCACACAATGCCCAAGTACATCTTGCTGTGAAGCATGTGAGAACAGCTAGACCTTTTCTATTGCATGTGGAGTCCCAGAGAGCAGTAGCTCAGGTCCTGCCTCTAAACAGCTATACCTCGTGGATATTTGCAGGGTCTGTCCCTGTTTGTCAAGGTCACCCTAAACACCCTTACACTCCCTTACACTCTTATCAGGGAGCAAGGCAGAAATCCCCCCTCCCCTACTTCCGGTTTTCCCCTTAATTTATTTATTTATGCAAAACCCTCACTAGATGTAGGGCAGGAAGAGAAATTCCAAGCACAGCGATCTTACCTCTTGTGTCTCCTATCTTCCTATTATTCTTCCCACCTCCCACTGGGCCCAAGAAATAGCTCTCTACCCCCAGCCTGGGTGAAGCCCATCTCCATCATGCCCCACTTCTTCCCTAGGTGGCTTTGTGGGGGACTGGCACGGACTATATGGGAGAAGCTCTAGGGTGAGTCCTTCAGGCTTTACCTGCCCTTGAAGTGAGAGCCAGAGGACACCTGAAAAGTAGAGGTCACCAAAGATATTGCTTTAAGATCTCCAAATACTACCCTCATCCCCCACCCACCAGCAGGATCTTAACATGGCCAGGGGTCTGCATTTCATGCTACCCAGTGAGTCTGACGAAGGATAGGCCAGCTATGAGAATCATAACACTTCTTGTTTGGGGTCCACTTAAAGAAAGAGGGAAAACCAAAATGAAATTTTTGAAAATGGAAAATGGGGTAAGTTTGGTGAAACCCCGTGTCCGCAAAACTCCAGGGCCTGACCCTCCATCAGAGTCAATGAAACGAGACCATTGGAGATGAGAGAGAGGCTGGGCTGGACCTGGCCCACGTCTGCGGTCACAGGCCGGCAGTGCCAGCCCCCTGGAGCTCCGTCCCTGCTCTCACAGGGTGCGGCCAGGCCCATTCTTCATTGTGTTTCTTAGCACAACCTAGGCCTCACTGCTTACTGAGTTTCCACCTTTTTTTTCAAAGGAATGGGGTCCCCGGAATGAGCCATGTCAGCTCAGCAAAAGCAGATGGGATAGACTATTCATTCTACAGAATGGTGTGGTTGAGCTTGAGGAAAGTAATTCCAGTATGGAGAGGTCTGTAGGACACTGGGCAGGGGCTGGGACTTGCTACTGAAGTCCCTGCACCTCTAGGTCTGGTTGCTCAAACCTCCCCTTGACCAGGGCTGCTCTTGGAGCCTAAGGGAGCCAAGGTGGCCCTTCAAGTGGTTGCAGCTATAACATGAAGCTGACCTGTGGACGTATGTGTGGGAAGAAGTGGCATGCTCGGGGAGAAGGCAGGGCTTTCAGCTGGGGCCTGACTCCAGGCAAGCACTCTGAGCCCTGAGCTGACGTGTAGGAGTTTTCTCCCAGCACGCCCCCTCCGCAGCCAGGTTACTCCATTTTGCGGTCCCTCGTTTGGAAAAACTTAGTCTTTCCTGGCCTGGCCATGGCTTCAGGAACACAGGCCCAGGCACACTGCTCAGACACAGACCCTGTGACCTGTGGTCCAAAGGAGACTTTCAGGAATCACTGGGGCCTCACACACACGCCCAGGTAACCAGGCCCAGGTGAGGCTCCCAGGTGAGGAGGGGGGGAGCAGAGCAGCCTGGGAACCAGTACTGGTCTTCTGATACCTGGACAATGCGGGAGGCTGTTATTTCCAGGAAAAAATCCTTCCAAGAACACATGGGACAGGAATGGTGGGAACAAGATCTAGCCCCAATGTCTTAAGGCTCTGTGGCCTCACCACCCCACGAGAGAGCTGGGAAAAGCAACTGTCAATTCTGAGGGCTTGCAGAGGCCCTGGCCCTCCTCTGGGCCTCAGCATCCCCATCTGTCCAAGGTGGCCACAGCTGGCCACTGCGTCTCTATGCTTCAGTGACGCAGGGCACAGAAGAAGCAATGCCTGCCCTCTCTACCGAACGCAGTGTCTCCCACCACACAAGAGTCCTACCGTGTAGGCCTAACTCTTGGGTGAGGAGGCCCAACTGTAATCTTGGCATTGCCCCCCCTCAACCCAACTAGAGGGCAGAGCACAGGCAAAGGCTCGGTGGGCCCTGGGGCCTGGACTGTGAGCTGCCGCCCTCTAGTGGGTGCAGAGGGAAGAAAGAAGAGAGCTGGAGGGGCGGGGAGGAGGGCAGGAGGAAGGAAGGGGGGCAGGAGAGAGGGAGAGAGAAAGGCTGGAAGGAAAGTGGGTAGAGGGATGGAGGAGGGAGGCATGGCAGATGGAGTGAGCTGAAGGGGAGAGGCCTGGGTGAGCACCCCCATCTCCTGGTCAATGCTGCTTCTTACCATATAGTCAGCATTTCTTCCTGATTCGTACATCAGCCACGGGGAGCTCTATCAGGTTATGTGCAACCAGGGCCGTCACTCAATTCCAAGAGCTCCAAATGAGTGCGAAGTCTTGAACCCACTGACATTTGCCGATCTTAGCCGGATGCCTCCTCTTGGGAGGCCCCTCTAAGAACCAGCGACCCAACAAGTCTGCTCAGGTGGGTCATCTCTCTCTGACTCCAACTGCTGCTTTGTGATTTTCTCTACTTTTATGTTCTTGTTAAATCTGTATTTCTGTCCTTAACCATCCTCCAGAGCTTCAGACCCATACACCCAGCTGCCCACTGGATACTCCACCTGCCTGTCCCTTCAACACCTCAAACTCAACATATCCAAAATAAGCGGAATGCATCACCTTTCCCAAATCCACTCCTATGAGCCCTACCGTGTTTCCAAACGGCGGCAGACACAGGGATGGGCCATCAGGAGCCTCTCAGGAATGATGGGCTGGTCTCCCCAACTCCTGTCAGTCTCCCTGGGAATCTCCTCAGCTGCAGGGGCCACCTGTCCTAAGACCACTCCTTTCCCAGGCAGGTCCCTATCCAAAGACTCATCAGCCCACCACCCAAGTTGGCCCAGCTCGGCTGGCCGTCCCTGTCGGGTCAGTAGAGCTCTCCATGGAGGCTGCATTGTGCTTCAGTTTCTCCGTATTCCCAATACTGTTTCCTTCCCTCTCTCCATGGGGATCCCCAGAGGACTGCTTACTCGGCCTTTGGGATGTGAATCTCTGTCTCAGAGACCCCTTTCCAGTAAATGCAGCCTGTATCCTTTGGTCACCAGGGCTCCAACTCCAAGTCATGGCTGACATCCCCTTCTCCTCACCCACACCCAGGAGCACCAGGCCAGTCCAGCCTTATGTGTGTCTCAGATCCATCCATGCCCCTCAGACCTACTGCTGCCATACCATGTCCCCCACATAGCCACTGTCATCCTCAGTTCCTCAGCACAAGGAGCCACGTTCATCTGCCCAAGCACCACTCTCCGCTCCAAAGCTGCCGTGG
>PVKE010044543.1:0-12971 GCA_004027555.1 Craseonycteris thonglongyai | reverse complement strand
TTCAGTGCATATTTATTTCTATTTTACTTTTGACAGATAGAGACAGAGACAGAGACAGAGACAGCTAGAGAACCGAACTGTGGGAACTCCCCAGTTCAGCATGTGGGTCCTGCCTGGGCCGGAGCCGGGATTCGATCCTCGGTCCTCGTGGCCTCAAAGCGAGCGCTCAACCCGCTGAGCCGTCCCGGCTTTCCCCAATCTTTACTCTTTATGTCTAACAACAACTGACATTCATTGAGTGCTTGCTGGGTGACAAGACACTATGCTAGATCCTTTATATAAATTTTCTCATTAACACCTATAACCTCTGGAGGATGGGGTACTAAAGTTCTTACTAATAATGAAACTGAGGCCCAGGAATGGTGATTTTTCTTCAAGGTCACACAGCTAATGGCTGTAGAGCTGGGATTTGAACCTAGAGTCTACTGTGTTGTGCTGATTTCTCTGTATATCACGGAGTATTTTATGTTTCTAGGAGCCTCTTGTAAATGAAGTGATTGTGGTCCTAATGAACCTTCATTAGAGGTTAGTCAGGAAAACAAGACTTCAGGCACTAGATAACTTCCCATTCCTTTTACTTATCTGATTTCTGTGAGCTGTCCATTTATCCTTATTAGTATATAATTTATGAGACAGGAAACGCTATGCTTTCCCAGAGTAGCAGAGAGGAGGTCACTAGTTTCCCCATGGATTCAAACAGAAAATAGAAAAGTGAATGGTGGTTTATCACTGAGTAAGAGGATATAGTCCAGTACACTTAGGAGAGAAGGGGTGTGTGTGAGTGTGAGAGAGAGAGAGAGGCACTAGGGGAGATGTGACTGCATAAAACGGGTTGAGGGGAGGAGAAGGTGAGGGTCAGATGAGATTGACTCTCCAGTTATAGCATTTCTAGGACTTATGAAATTAATTCCTGAATGTCCTCTTTGCTGTGTGATGTACGCTTTGAAAGGAACCTAACTTAGAGAATTAGGGAATGAACTTTCCTGCTTGATGTCTTTAATTTCAAAAGGATCACTAATTTCATGATGGTTATTTTTCAGATCCCTTACTTCTGAGGATTGGCCCTTAACTATTGGGAAATCCTGGGAGAACCAAAGGTCTTGCTCTGTATAGACCCAGTTCCTTCATTGATGAATAAATAGCAGGTTTAGGTTTGCTGCTTATTTTAGAGTAAAGATGGGAAAATAAGTCAATCCTAAAAACTCATTCTCCTTAAATCAACGAAGTACAAATAGCTTTTTTTTTTCTTTAATTTCAGTTAAAATTGATGAAGGTAGAGATAATTATGGTATTTAGCCTGGACAATCTTAGAGTTGTCATGCCATATAGTATGCAGGGTTCATATTTTATGCTCAAAATTATGTTAAATTCACATATTACTTAATGGTGTCTAATTTGCATTATCATTTGGGAACGTGACTTGCAAACTTTGAGCCATGGTCATATATGCTCTTAAATACATTTTTTTTTTTTTTTTTTTTTTTTAACTGAACTGGGGGCCTCACCACTTTCAGGAAGCACACCCCAGTTCAGCATGTGGGTCCGCCAGGGCTGGAGCCAGGATTCGACCCTTGGTCCTCGGGGCTTCAAAGCGAGCGCTTAACCCACTGAGCCATCCTGGCTTTCCCAATTTATTCATTTTTTAAAAGAACTTTACTTTTGGTTCTTTAAAAGAAGAGGTTATTGAAAACATTACCTAGGTCAGCTTATTAGCTTGATAGCTTGGTCATCTTGGTAGCTTGATAAAGGTCTTTTTACCTGAATTCTTCTGCCCTTTTAAAAACATAGTAACCCAAGGAATTGCTTTTTTTGTATCAAGACAGATCATCAGCAGCAAAGGTTCTCACCTCCCACGCAGGAGGCCCTGTGTAGCCCCACATCCACCTGTGTGGAATGAAACCATGTCACAACTAATGATGTACAACAATGGATACTGCTCTGGGCCTTCCCCTCTTCTCTCTCTCTCAAACAATAAAATAAAAATCTTAAAAAAAACAACAACAGATCATGTCTCTCACTCTCTCACATCTCAAATTAGTATGCACTAGTCCATGCTAAGCATGATTGATGTGTCAGACTTCACTAATAATTCTGGCTCTGCTTCCTATCTTTCTTCCCTCTTTTCTTTCTCTGTCAAAGATAAATTTATTCTGATCAAGGGTTTCAGTTTTCGTCATTCCTAGTAGTATACACCTCATATTCAGGAGAGGGTGAAAAGCTTTTTTAACCCTACTACCTCCCAACAAGCCATTGCACTTTACAAATACAAGTATTCAGCTATTCTTTGACCTTTTATATTTAAGCCATGGACCCAAAACATTAGGAAGTACCCACAGACAGAATAATATTCCTTGGGACACCCTCTTACAGTTTTCCATGTTTGATACTTTTCTGTATTCTTAGCATGATATTTCCCATAGAAAAGGGGTAGAAGTGTTGCTGGATGATACGAGTTTTGCCATTATCACCTTTCCTGGAATGTATTCTTTTCAAATCCCTTTACTGAGGTAACAGTATTCTTCAGATGTCTAGGGCTATAGATAAGATAACATGGAAATAGTTTAACTTGACTATAACGATAAAACAAAGTGGGATATACATGGTATGACAATTAAGTTAATGAACTCATCCTAGAAAAAGTGCCACATACCTCATTGCTGAATATCACTATGATCACCATTGACATACTTCCCTTGGGAAGCTATGCACTGATGCCAGCCAGATTCTAGTCTACCCTTCAAAGCAATTTTGGAACTTTTTCTGGAATGGCCATCAGAGTGGTTGTCATATTACCCTTGATGTCCTGAATCATCAGAATGTCTTCTTACAATATTTCCTTCATCTCCGGGTAAAGAAGAAAGTTATTGGGGGCCAGATCAGGTGAGTAGGGAGGGTATTCCAGTACAGTTATTTGTTTACTGGCTAAAACTCCTTCACAGACAGTGCTCCCTGTGAGCTGGGTGCATTGTTGTGATGCAAGAGCCATGAGTTGTTGGTGAAAAGTTCATGTTGTTTTTGTCTCACTTTTTCATGCAGCCTTTTTAGCACTTCTAAACTGTAAACTTAGTTGACTGTCCAGTTGGTACATATTCATAATGAACAATCCCTCTGATGCCAAAAACGTCTAGCCACATCATTTTGACTCTTGATTTGGACTGATGGAACTTTTTTGGTCATAGAGAATTGGCTGACTTCCATTGGTGGACTTTGATTGTATTAGTCATTTTAATACACCCATGTTTCATCACCAGTGATAGACACGGCTCAAACTTCTTCTTGCCTCTCCGAAAGATCTTGGCAAACTTCAACTCCAACATTTCTTGCAACTGCACACACAAACATGCAACAATAATAATGAACGACACTCAGCAAGTCACCCCCACATGTCCACACGGACACAGCTGTGAGACATGGATACACCAAGGTTATGAAATGAAACCTTACCGAGTTGTTTGTACAGTGCTACCAACATAAGCACACGGTGGCAAGTTTGTGAACTTAATTGTCAGACCTTGTATATCAAGTGTGCTTTTTCTGTCAATAGCCCCATATCTGTGGCTTCCTTTCAAAAAGATGGTTTTGAGAACTTTCTGTGGACCTTACCTTGAGAGGAAAAAAATGAAGGATGGACAATGTAACATAGATGGGTAACTTGGGCTTGGAGTTAAGAGGGTGGGGCTCACATAGGAGGAAGACTTGTCTTAGTTTGCCTCACTAACTCTACAAGACTAACTTTAAGAGACTATTTCTATAGGGTCATTTCCCAAGTCATTCCCCTTTTTTTCCTCCAACTTTTACCTTCCTAGTAGTTAGGTAGGAGAAGGGTAAGTAGATAGAGGGCAGGGGGCATTCCCGCTAGAAAATTGCAAGTGACATAACCTTGTTTTAACCACCAGTATTTTTTCTTCCCTCTCCTCTCCTACAGAAATGGAGGCAAACAACCATTTTAACTTTACTGGCCTTCCCCCTGCACCTGCTGCCTCAGGACTGAAACCCTCTCCCGCCTCAGGGGAGGGCCTCTACACTAACGGGTCTCCCATGAACTTCCCCCAGCAAGGGAAAAGTGAGTGAGGGTCACATGGCCTTGGGGGGGGAGTGGGCATCATTCCTTTAGAGCAGGAGTGTCAAACTGGCCGCCAGTTTGACACCCCTGCTTTAGAGCAAGTTAATGGGACAAGATTTGGCTTTTCTGTGGGCTAGCTAACTCACAACAGCTCTGTGCCAGGTGGGGAGGGAGGAATGAACCCTCAGAATTTGAGCTGCTGGAGAGAAATCAGGCTTCTAAGAACAAGTTCGAGGGTTTTATGGAAATAATACAGTAGCCTTGACTTAAGGTTGGAAGGAATTAGAAAAGCATACTGGCCTTTTCATCTTAACCTGCTCTTCTGTCAGCCCTGGTTACTTACTGCTAGAGAGCAGGCAGTTAGGTGCTTATGGCTTCTGATAACCAGGTTGAACCCATTAGAGAGAGAAAGGGCCAGCCCTCCAAGGAGCTATTTTTAGAAGTTGGGGAAGCCATCCCTAGGATTGGGGGTGGAGGGGTTGGGTGAAGGTTGGGGTGTGTCTGCCTTTCAGTTTGTGAGATACAAAAGAGGGCAGATGTTTGAAGTGCTTATGCTACTTCCTGTCCTTTAGGATGGAAAGTGGGGACAGGGAGAATTAATGCTTACCTAGTTTCCCAGAAAGAAACATCTATAATTCTAGACTGACACGTTGCTGCCAGGATCAGCTCTTTTCCTAGATTTGGCTTATCAGTTGCTTTGTACCATGGTTCTGCCAAGTACCTCTCTAATCTTGTCTGGGTCTCAGGTACTTTATGCTTGGAAGTGGAGAGAAGCTCAAATACTTCTTCCTTGCAGCAGAATAATACTGCCATGGGTTTATTATACTTCCCACCCACTTCCTATCCTCCACAAGGGGGTTGTAGATAAGATAGAAGGTCTTTTATTTCACTGGAGCACCCTTCTCCCTGCCCAGCTCCTCTATCTCTTGGTTCCTTTTATTTGATATTCCTCCAGTCTAGAGGTTTCCATTGGTGTTGAGAACTGAAGTCTGTAGTACTGGTCATGTAGAGATTTTCCCCTTCTCCCACCCCCCTACCCCGGCATATTACTCTCCAGTGCCTATGGGAAGGGGCCAAGCCCAGCCTTTTGAGCTGGGATCTTGCTGCTGTGGTGACTGCAAATTCTATTCTTAGCCCAACACAAAGTGCTGGGTTTGCATGTGCCAGTGAGATGGAGGCTGTCCCTTCTGGTGCCACTGTGGGGCCAAACAGGCCCTGGGGAAAAGGGAGGCCTGGAGAATTTAGTTACCACTCCAAGGGAAGAATTTCTCTTGGGAATAAGGATGGGGAAGAATGCAAGTCACTATGGGGAGCCTGCAAACAGCTTCATCTAAAAAATAAATAAAAAGCCTTGAGCAGCAGCAATAGCAGCAGCAGCAGCAGCCCTCTGCTGGTCACTCCTTTGGTAGACCAAGAGAGCTCCCCAGCCCCCCTACTCAGCAGACTTCAGAAGCAGTTGCTAATAAGCTTATATCCAGGAGCATCTGAAGCATCTGGGTTGGGTGTTCCCTGGAGACCAAAAAGCTATAAATACAGCAGAGAGGAATCACCCTCCCCTTCACCTTTCCTTTTTCTAGTCAGTGCTATTCATTTGGTAGAGTTGGTAGAGTTACTTGTATACACATCTGTAACTGACCATTTTCCCTCCCTCTCTGCTAGGTTTGAATGGGGATGTGAATGTTAATGGCTTATCTACTGTATCTCACACTACTACTTCAGGGATTTTGAACTCTGTTCCCCACTCCTCCAGCACCTCACACCTCCATCATCCCAATGTGGCCTACGACTGTCTCTGGAACTACTCACAGTACCCATCTGCCAATTCTGGCAGCAACCTCAAGGACCCACCCCTTCTCTCTCAGTTCTCGGGCGGACAATACCCACTCAACGGCATCCTTGGGGCCACACGGCAACCTTCATCCCCAAGTCACAACACTAACCTTCGTGCTGGGAGCCAAGAGTTCTGGGCCAACGGTACCCAGAGTCCCATGGGGCTTAATTTCGACTCACAGGAACTGTATGATTCCTTTCCTGACCAGAATTTTGAGGTGATGCCCAATGGACCCCCTAGTTTTTTCACCTCTCCACAGACTTCTCCCATGTTGGGATCAAGCATCCAGACCTTTGCACCATCCCAAGAAGTAGGCAGTGGTATCCATTCTGATGAGGCGGCAGAAAAGGAGCTGACTTCAGTTGTGGCAGAGAATGGCACTGGCTTGGTAGGCAGCCTGGAGCTTGAAGAAGAGCAGCCAGGTATAACTGGATCTATGAGCTGGTTTGGGGAAAGGAAAATGGGGCTGTGGGGACAGTGGCTTTTTGAGGTGAGGAAAACTTGTTTTTCCAGCTCTGTGAAGTGGAAGCTGATTTGCATGTTGGTGATTAGCAGAGTCAAGTGGCTGGTGTTTTTAGTGGTAGCAGCACCAGCTCGAGAGAGTGGGAGTACAGATTATTTCAAGCTCATGCAGAGCTGCTAGCCTGGAGAGGGCAGGTGGGCGAGCCTGAAACAGCCCCAACAAACACTCTGCATCAAGAAAGCCTTCTTCCAAAATACAGGAAGGGATTGGAGCACTAGCAGGGGTCACTGAAGCGTTTGACTTGGCTATGGCAGGGCCAGACTGGCTGCTAAATGGGCTGACCCCTAGTAGTGACTGACACTTGAAGGTGGGAAGGAAGCAGGCAGAGCATACCATTGCGTATTTACTCGGTTTCCTTTTTTTGTTGTTACATTGGTACATGTGACCATCCCTCTCATCTTTTCCCTCAAAATAGATAAACCTTAGTTTGCTATTGATTCCAAGTTCAAGGGTGACCACCCTATAAAAATCACAGGATTTTTTTTCTGTTTACCACTTGTTCCCACTGGAATGGGGAAATAGCTGAAAACATGATGAGACTCTGTCTTAGACACTACACTCCTTTCCCCTCTTTTTATCTGCTATACGACTATACTAGTACATCTCTGTTCACTTAGAGTATCTTGATATGATTGGTACCCAACATAGAACTGGCACCCATAAATGTTGAGAGAATGAACATTCATTTCTCTAGCAAAGATTGACTGTCTACTATAGCTAAATGAACCAGGTGAAGGTGCTGATTTTGACTTTGCCCTCTCTTGGGTATTTCCTAGAACTGAAGATGTGTGGCTACAATGGCTCTATACCTTCTGTGGAATCATTACACCAAGAAGTCTCGGTCTTGGTCCCTGACCCCACAGTGAGCTGCTTGGATGATCCTTCACATCTTCCTGATCAACTGGAAGATACTCCAATCCTTAGTGAAGTCTCTTTGGAGCCCTTTAACACCCTGGCACCAGGTAGGCTCAGAGGCTGGCTCCCTTCCAACTTACCCATGCAGAAGATAGCTTCTACCACCTGGATGAAATAATAAACCAGGAAAAGTATTCGGTAATGTGGGGCATTGAGGCCTCCAGATAATCCTGTGGCAGACCAGTCTGATGCCACTGGCCTCACTGGGCCAGCTGCACTCTGAGCTGAATTGGTTCATTTCCCAGGTTCTCTCCCAAGGTTCCTTTTGGCCAAGAGCCTTGGGCTTTAATAATTCACTGGATAGAGACTTATTACTACACAGTTGAGCTATTTGAATTCTTACTAACTAGAAGAAAGAAGACATTTGCCAGTGAACAATTACCATTTACCCCACTAAAATAAAAGATATGCCTATTTTATAATAGATTCTAAAATTTTGCTTTGGTCTGTGGGTTATAGGGCCAATGCTTTTCCTTTCATTTCCACTTCAAGCTTTTACAATTCTGTAGCTTGGTGACTTTACTCTTTCAGTAAGAAAGCTGTAAAATTTCCCTAATATTAGAATCTTTATACTGTGAGAACCAGAATTGGTTATATTCAGATAAAGTGTTTCTTAAATCTTGCTTTCTGATTTTTCTATCCCCTGAAGAGCCAGTGAGTGGAGGACTATATGGTATAGATGACACAGAGCTAATGGATGCAGAGGACAAGCTGCCTCTTGAAGACAGCCCTGTGATCTCTGCCCTTGATTGCCCTTCCCTCAATAACGCCACTGCCTTCAGTCTCCTGGCAGATGACAGTCAGACTTCAGCCTCTATTTTTGACAGCCCCACCTCTCCACCCGTGCTTGGCGAATCTGTCTTGCAAGGTAAGTGAGAGAGGGGTAGGACAAAGAAAGTCTTTGACCTGGGAAAAGGTGAGAGAATACAATCTAGATAGGGCCTAGGGGTGGGAAATCTGTGAGAGCACCTTGCTGGGGGCTGAGGGACCAATGGGATAGCATGTTGTGGGACTACAAAAGACACTGGCTGCTATACTCCGACTTAACTGTGCCCTAAAGAACTTGTGAGGCTTGGGTTTGCAAGAAAAACATCAGAGACCTTACTGGCTCCAGGTAAAAGGTATTTCTACATATCCTGACAGCAGCAGCAGCTTTGCTCTTTAACCTTCATGAATGGTTAGGGAGGACAGCCAGAGGCTACTTCTCTTTTACCAACCCTAGGGAAAAACCCTTGAAATAACCCTCGCTAGCTTAGTCCAGGTTTGACTGAGTAGATTCTCTTGTTTTATATGACACCATTTTTTCTTTACCTATCTTGTCCCTTTGAATTCTAGATAACAGCTTTGACCTGAATAATGGTAGTGATGCAGAACAAGAAGAAATAGAGACTCAGGCTTCAGACTTCCCACCACCTCTGACCCAGTCAGCCTCTGACCAGTCATCCAGTATTCAGCTACATCTAGCAACCTCACCAGCAGTCTCACCAACAGCCTCCCCAGCAATCTCCTTGGCAGTTTCTCCAGCAACCTCCCCAGAAGACTCCCCAGCAGTTTCTCCAGCACCCTCACAAGAAATCTCCCCAGTTGTCTCCCCAGCTTTTCCGACAGTCTCTCCAACTTCCTCAGCAGCCCTCCCACCACTCTCCTCAGAAGTCTCCTTGACGTCCTCCCCAGTGACCTCCCCGAAAGCATCCCCTTCAGCTGTCTTCCCAGTAACCTCCCCAGCAAATAAGGATGTCAGCAACTTCCTTGAAACCACTGCTGACCTGGAAGAGATCACTGGAGAAGGAGCCACTACTTCTGGTGGTGGTGAGTGTCCAGATTCTGTCCCACCCCTGGCTGGTTCCAGGAAAATTTTCTGTCTCATGTGGTATTTATTTAGCCCTTCCCTGTTGGCCTGCTGTTTTCAATATTTTGCTTAAACTCTTTTAACTTGGTTATCCCTATTTTTCTCCCAAGGTGATGTCCTAAGGAGACGAATTGCTACCCCAGAAGAAGTTCGTCTTCCCCTCCAACATGGGTAAATGCTCTAGTTTGCTACATGTGTTGACCTTGATAAATTTAATGAATGACTCTAGAAAAGGGGAAGGGAGCTCCTCATTGAGATGGAGAGGAATAGGCTAGGCAAGAATAGATTAATGGACAGTTATCTGCAATGAATGTTTCTTATGAGGTTCCTAGGCTGTCCTTATTAGGGTCTTCCTTCCCTTACCTGTGCTTTCTTCATCTTGTGGCCATTTAGTTTTTTGCTCAGGAGGCTGCAGCTATTATCTTTTCCAAACCAAGCTGGTGACCCTTCGGCTCAGATACCTAAATTAGCTGATTTGTCCTATATGCTCAGAGAAGAGACAGAATGGGAAGTGCCTTAGTCCTGATGACTTGGGATTTTTTTGTAATGCTCTTTGAAGAGATAAGGGCAGGAACAGTATCTGATCAAAATTAATAAGTAAGCCAGCTAAACACTAAGGGCCTTGAGGAATAAATGCCTTTCTAAAAAAGAAATACCTTTCTGATCTTCCCCACCCCTGCCTCTCTAGGCTGCATGTGGTCACCAAGTCTGAGTTCTGCTTAAAGTTTTCAGAGAAAGATAAGTCTTAGTTTTAGAATAATCTGTTGCTCAGAAGACAGAATTCCTTAATGAACCCTGGCTTATGGAGTCATTTCATGAAATCAGCAAGTTTACTCTTCCTCTTGCCTCCCCACCCTCTGTCATTTCTACCTTTATTCCCTTATGTCTTCATCCTGTATTAAAAACCCAGTAATTGCCCTGAATGACAAAGGGGGAAGAGGGAGTGATATCTGGCTACTTGATCACTGACTTTGTTTTGTAAAGGGAGGGTTGGAGGTCTTTCTGGGTTTATGCAGTTTGCTGCATTGCTTTCTCCTGAGGCCCTACGGGATTTGTGGAGCACAAGCCTCCCTTCTAAGTTTGTGTCTCATGCTGCATTTATTTGCATCTACATGCAGTTCTAGCACAACAGAAGCAGTGGAGATCATCTGCTTAGTGGGCTTGGTTCTTGGGTGGCTTGAGAGTGGGTAGGGGTGTGACCTGGTGGCAGGGCCCATGTGTTTCTCTGGCAGGTGGCGAAGAGAGGTGCGCATCAAGAAGGGCAGCCACCGATGGCAGGGGGAGACCTGGTATTATGGTCCCTGTGGGAAGAGAATGAAACAGTTCCCAGAAGTGATTAAGGTAATGTAACTTTCATAGGGTTTTTTTAGGGAAGCACAGACTCCTTTTTTGGGCCCAGTGGCAACAGGCTGGCATTGTACTTTGGGTCCTATTCTTGTGCTATTGCTGGCCAGTGGCATGGTAGGGCTATGACTTCATTAATCCCACTTTGTCTCCTCTTAGTACCTGAGCCGCAATGTGGTACACGGTGTTCGCCGCGAGCACTTCAGTTTCAGTCCCCGTATGCCTATTGGAGATTTCTTTGAAGAGAGAGATACACCAGAGGTGCAGACCCAAGTGTTAAATATGCTTTTGTCCCTGCATAAAACTGTAGCTTCCTCTTAAGGGTTTGGAGGTTCTGAACCACTTTGAGTGGTTCAGAGCGCCAGGTGGCTTGCACTGATGTCTCCCATTGTAACAAAAGTCTTCCTCATTACCTTAGGGCTTGCAATGGGTACAACTGTCAGCAGAGGAGATCCCATCTAGGATTCAGGCAATTACTGGGAAACGGGGCCGACCTCGAAACACTGAAAAGGCCAAGACCAAGGAAGTTCCCAAGGTGAAACGGGGCCGTGGTCGGCCACCCAAGGTCAAAATCACTGAACTGTTGAATAAGACAGACAACCGCCTCCTAAAGAAACTGGAGGCCCAAGGTAGAGTGGTGTTTCATACTTTGGGGTTCTGCTTGCTCTATAAAGTATCTGAAATGTTGATGAATTGCTGATAGCTAGGTTTCCCAGGAGCATGACTGACATTGTCCAGACAGAATGAATCTTAATCACCTTCCCCTGCATCAGGGTCCCAGCTCTTTTGTGGTACTCAAGAGCTCACTTTGAAGCCCCGGGGACCAAGGATCGAATCCTGTCCCCGGCCCATGTGTACCCACATGCTGAACTGGGGAGTGCCCCCAGTTCAGTTCTTGCTGGGACCTATGCGGGAGGCTCCTGGCCCAGTTCCTGCCCTGTGTAGCCCTGTGCCCACCTGTGGAGTGAAACTGGTTTAACAACCAGTTTCTTCCTTGAGTTGCTCTTACTAGTGGAGCCTTGAGTGGTCCCTAGATGTAGTTATGAGAGGAGAGGGTTTTCATGTCCTTTCTTACCATCTTTAAGCTTCTTATTTGTACTACTGGCTTTGGTTGTACAGTCTTTAGTCTTTGCCACCATCATAGAGGTTCATTTATATCTGAATCCAAAAGATAACTGGCACTGTTTTCACTGGATAGACATGTAGGGAATATTTAATTTTCCAGTAAATGTTGCATTTGCCCTGATGTATTAATGAAGAATTTGAAAAATTTGGAATCTTCTAACTCATATGCAAAGTGCCAGCTTTGCCAGATTCTGACTATATGACCTAGAGGAAGTCACATATTTTTTAAAGATTAATTGTATTGTTTTTGATAGAGAAGGGGAGGGCCCACAGCAGTCTCCAAAGTTGTCAATCAGTTTTCTTTTTTTTTTTTAAGATTTATTTTATTGATTTTTGACAGAGAGAAACAGAGACAGAGATACAGAGAGAAGGGGGAGGGCCCAGAACAGTCTCCATTGTTGACATTAGTTTTCCATATAGTTTCACTCCACAGGTGGGCACAGGGCTACACAGGGCAGGAACTGGGCCAGGAGCCTCCCGCATAGGTCCCAGCAAGAACTGAACTGGGGGCACTCCCCAGTTCAGCATGTGGGTACACATGGGCCGGGGACAGGATTCGATCCTTGGTCCCCGGGGCTTCAAAGTGAGCTCTTAACCCGCTGAGCCATCCCAGCTTTCCCTAATCATCAGTTTTCGACATGGTTTCATTACCCAGGTGGGCGCAGGTCTGAGCAGGGCAGGAACCGGGCCAGGGGCCTCCCTCATGGGAGGCACGCCCAGGGCAGGAGCCAAACTGGGCTCCTCCCACTTGGAAAGCTCACCCCGGTGAGAACTGAACTTGGGGTACACCCCACCCATTTCAGCATATGGATCTGCATGCCCTGGGGCCGAGATACGATCCTTGGACCCTGGAACTACAAGATGAGTGCTCAACCTGCTGCGCCATCCTGACATCCCCACTTATAGTTTAATAGAAGTCTACAGTGGTTCATCTGCAGATAATATCTGTCTAACTTAGTGGTTTGCTGAACAGGTGCTGGCAGTAGTGTTTCTGTGCCAGAAAGGAATAGGTATTGTCATCAAAAATATCAAATCTAAAACATTATTATTTGCAGAGTCACTTCAATAATCTTCTAAAGGGAAATAAATTCAAATCATTTTGTGGAGCAAGACAGAGGAACTGAGCATAAACAACAGCTGTGTCAGTGTTGATCTGATATTACTTAGATGCCCATTATCTGAGCCCTTTCTTTCTGGTCATATTCTTGGTTAATCAATACTTCCAACTCTGGAGACCACCCTCTTTCCCTGGCAGTTTGGTTTTTTGTTTGCTTTCTCTGCTCTAACATCATTCGGGGCGGGGGGGGGGGGGGGGGGGGGG
>PVKE010044542.1:0-12975 GCA_004027555.1 Craseonycteris thonglongyai | reverse complement strand
TATTTAAAATCATTTATATGAAGCATTTTTCTGAACAGAAATCTTCTTATCATATAAAACTTAGTTTTGAATATAAATAATGTAGGATTTTTATGGCTGTTTTATTTTAAATACTGGAATAGAAAGTTAAAATTTCTCTTTTGCTCTCTAGTGTTCTATATCATGTAGATAAAAAATTCTTCATTTTAAAACATTATGAAAGTATTTGCTATAACATAAACCCAGTCCAGAAAAATACAAATAAATTTAAACAGTTTACAACAAAGTACTTTGATATTAGTTCCAAAACATCACTCTGATAACATTTATAAACTAATAATAAAATCTAGTATTTTTAACTAAAGAAAGCTTTAGTTTTTGTTTGACTATTAATACTTTAAATTTTGTTAGTATCATTAGTACTAAGCATATAAAAATTACTAAAGTTTAAACTATTATTTGGGTGTTTTATTTGATACTGTAAGTACCAAAGAGTTCAGAAGGCCATGATCCTATCCTTTAAGTCAAAAGATTATAATAAAGTGACAGAAAACATTTAAATTGTGAAATATTTTCCATTCACTCTTATGTATGCTAGGTGCTAGAAGAAAGAAAACAATATCTGCTCATGGAAAAGTTGTATTCTAAGTAAACAACAGTTAATTGTGCTTAGAAGGTAGAGTCTTATTAAAATATTTTTAGGACAGTTGCATAATTATTCTTTATGATAAAAGATATACAACTACATTGAGTGTAATGATAAAAGAGAGTACAAAATAAAGTTATTTTATATGAGTTGTAGTATGTAAAATATAGAATATTATCTATATGCACACATATATAGCATATAGAAACATGAAAGACATCTCTGGGAGATGTTTGGCATGTTATAAAAATGACATGGCATTTGAAGTGATGCTTAGAGGATAGACAATATTGTCATAAGCCAATATAAAAGAGAAATGTCTTCCAGAAAAAAAGGAGGGGGGAAGATTAAGAAAATCAACATAGGTTAAAAATAAAAAAAGGTTATATATGGAGAAAGGTGAGTGGTTCAGCTCTGTTTATGTAGTTGCAGAATAATATATGATGTAGTCAGGATAGAGCTGATTAAAGGTGATTCCTGAAACAAATTTGTGCTTAATTCAATATAAAAGTATTTTCGAACAGAAATATGATAAAGATTACTCCAACTACGTTTAATAGGAAAGATTACAGGACAGAAACTAGAGATGATGGAAACAATTTAAAAATAGATAAAGAATTGAGCACTGATAGATGAAAAATAACTCTTCTGGTAGAATCCCAGGAGGCTAGTATTGCATAATGGTTAAGAGAATCTTGGAAGCATAGGGCGTCATTTGGGGCCTTGGTTTCCAATTATTTTCTGTATGACCTTTAAATTTCATTTTTCTCATCTGAGATAAAGAACTAGTAATAGAACTTACCTCACAGAGTTTGGAGAATGAAATGAAATGCTGTGTAAAAGGTTTATGATATAATGTCTTTTAGGAAATGGTGGTACATATTGTAGTAGGTTATCTGATGAGAGATTAAGTGAATGGGATAGGCAAAAAAAGGATAAAATGAATGTGATTGAAGTTTCCATTCTGTGATTGAGCTATTAACAGAAATAGAAAAACCTGGAAGAGAATGAGGGTGATAAGACATAGAGCTAAACATAGGACTAAAAATCTGCACTTGTATTCTTCAAACATCTTGCACTATTAGATCTTACCATGTATTGACTACCTCTATTTGGATTTCATTAATTTTTTTCTAATTTACTCTCTAATTTTACTCTAAAACATAATTGTGTTTATGAAAACCTTCCAATGCTTTGTCCCATCTTTACTACCATCACGAGCAGTTGGCTTGCTTCTGTCCCCGCAGGTTTACTTGTCATTCATCGTATCTTGCTCTATTGATTAAATGACTTTTTGTGAATTTGTATTCAATCCAACACCTTTCTTTCTAAAAGCTGAAGATTAGAAGAAAAGATTCAGTTTCTGGTGCCAAATAGATTGTGTCAGAGCTGATGCTTTGTTCAAAATCTATACTGATTGTAATAACTGAATCAATCATGTACCCACCTGCATTGATTGGTAAGACTGCTGACAATTTGAACAGACTATCATTTTGCACTGAAAACTATTGCCAAAACCTCTATGCTTGAAATCAACTTGGTTTTAAATAGAAGGAAAAGGAAAACAAAAATCAGAGAAGGAAAAAGATATCTATGAACAAAAATAATATCACTTTTTTCTGTCATTATTGTGACTACTAAACACTTTTGTTCTTGAGCCTATGACACTATTCAGGGAATTTGAATATCATGTGGTTAAAGTGATAGTTCATAAATTATTATCATAGATAATTAATAAAGAATGGTACTTGTAAACATAGAACTCCACAAAATTATACAATTAAATATATACAGATAAAACTTGTAAATTATGAAACCTAAATGTTCTAGATTGTTGAAGAAATTATCAGAGTTGTGTTTGTCTTTTTTGCATACTAATATTAAGCTATGTTCTTCCTAAAAACATGCATAAATGTGTATTCTAATTGTAATATCCAGAAAATCTTTCTATACAAAGACAGTAAAAGTCAAAACTAAATTTTCAGAAAACTTGGGTTCATATTTTGTTTTT
Organism: Craseonycteris thonglongyai; assembly: GCA_004027555.1. Lineage (NCBI taxonomy): Eukaryota > Metazoa > Chordata > Mammalia > Chiroptera > Craseonycteridae > Craseonycteris > Craseonycteris thonglongyai. Next base: position 10,339 of record PVKE010044542.1, on the reverse strand, counting down.
CTCTATTGTTTATTTATGAGAAATAAAGATACACTTATGAAAGAATTGTTTGTTTGTTAAGTTTAATATATACATTGGGAAGCCTGAAAGGCTTCAGCAGGTTAAGCACTAGCTTTGTAGCCCCAGGAACCAAGGATCGAATCTTGGCCCTGGCCCGTGTGGACCCATATGCTGAACTGGGGTGTGCTTCCCATGGGGGAAGCCCCCAGCCCAGTTCCCGCTCTGTGCGGCCCCTGCCCTCCTGTGTGGAATGAAACCATGTCGAAAACTGAAGTACAACTATGAAGAATACTCTGGGCCCTCCCCTTTCCCTCTGTCTCTCTCTGTTCCTGTCCAAAACAATAAAATAAATCTTTTAAGAAAAGTTTAATAAATATGAAGTATTTTGCAAGCAGAACTGGAGTGATATTGTTCAGTTTTATTCAGAATATGTTAACCTCTTGTTCATTACTCAGAAAATAATGTCTACCTCTAAGAATACCAATGTGAGCTCAAAATATCTAGTTACACTTCAAGTGCTGCCATCAACATCTTTAAAATAAATAGATTTTTATTTGATTTTAGTAATTTATGTCTGTATATAACAGTAAAGGATCCAAATACTAAATTTTTCACTTATTCACTTCTCAAAACATATTTCCAGGGATGTATGGCTCTAGACACTGGTGAGGGAGCAGAAAGTTGGGGGAGGCAGGTTGAGCCTTAAATATATGGTGATTGAAGAACTGACTCTGGTTGGTGAGTACCTAATGCAACACCTAGACAAGGTGATGTAGAATTGTATACCTGGAGCCTATATAATTTTTTCTAACTAATGTCATCCCAATAAACTTAACTATAATAAATAAATATATAATAAATAAATAAATGCTTAAATATATTTCCACATATGTTTGGTTGGCTAAATAGTGACTATTTACCATTATAGATAAAATAAATAAATTATATTGTTAATATCTTCTAAATGTTCTAAAGGCTTGTGTCAAAATTACGTGTTTAGAACTGTCAGAGTCATCTAATTATTGTTATTTTAATTTGAAGCAAATAAAAACTATAAATGTTATTACTATAATCATAACTGAAAAGTATAACATGTATTCATTGCTTATAGATTTTATTAAATAGTCATTTGAAAAGTTGAAATAATGTGCCAAAAATTAGTGGAAATAAGTAAAAGAGAATTTTGGTATATAATATTCACTAAATATTTAACTATTGATTTCTACTTAAATTTGTGTCTATTTTGCTTCTTTATTTTTCTCATGGGACTAACTTCAAAGATTAATTTCAAAATTATAAATTATGTCAAATAAGTTTATAATTAAAGCCAATTTTGGTTGTTTTGTAGAGAGATCTTTGTAACTTAAAAATCAACATATACTAGATTAAGTATATTGTCTAATACAACATTCACATTTAATTAATATATCTTTAAAATGTAAATATAAAACTTTAAGAAAAAACACTTCAACATTTACATTTTCAATTATAGATTATGCATGATAATTACTGACAATTAATTTTCTTTATTTAAAAATTACCAGGAAATCTGAAGTGAGTATGAGAAAATGATTTACTAATTTTTTGTAAAAGTAAAAAGTGTGAAGGTCAGAACTGATATACCCATCTATTATTTTATGTGATTTGTTGTAAACAAGCATAAGAAATAGTTATTTATCTTATGATGAACGTATATTACTCTGATGTCTTATAAATAGATAGAACATCTTCTTCATAAAATATTTATTAAAATAATTATCTCTGCACTCAGCAATTAAAGCACAATTTTATTACAAAAATAGAACAGCAAATTTTGAAACTCTAATAGACTGAAATGATTCACATGATAAAAACATTATGCTTTTCAGATCAATAATATTCAATCCTATTCTTATTAGATAAATAAAATATATAAAACATAATGTAAACCAAAGGCAGCTATTATAAGCTAAAATAGATGCATAAACCTTGTTAAATATTATATTTAATTCAAAATCTTGATTTTAGTGATTTGCTGAAAAGTCATTGTTTGATTTGAAATTCCTATTCCTTTCTTTCAAATACTTTGTAACAGAAGTCTAATAATATTCTTTACATCAAAAATGGCTTACATCTCCAAAATTTTCTTTACCCACCCCTCTCACACATACACACACAGACACACATGTGCATGTGTTCACACGGCTTTAGCTGTGTTTAAATGACGTGCAATTATTAAAATTAATAAAAAATCATTTTTATTTAACTATGTTACATAATTACAAATACTATCATCAGAATTTTACACAGAGGATATATATTAATTGTGCTACACATAAAACACTGGTTTCAGGTACATAGATATACATATAGCTAAAAGATGGTTGATAGATAAATTACAGATGATATAGGTAAGTAGGAGATAGATAAGAAGACAGTTTTTTTACATGTATTTTTAAAAATTCTTTCTTATAATTGATTCTATCTCAAATACTTCTCAGTTTAATTTCCACCTTTGTTGGGAAGAAAAGTGCATTTTCTTAGTTTTTTTCTTTTCTAAATAAACTGACAAAGCAATGCAAGATTATATAAAAATGTATTTAGGGGATTATTTCAGCTTGTCTTCATAGCAGGAAATGGGTGCCCTCTGCTGTTGATTTGTAGATTATTTTAGACTATTTTCCCCTTATCTCTAAAAACATTAAAACCAGAAAAATTAATCGTTGTACACAACACAGGGCATTTATTTTTTTTACTGAATAATTTATCAAAATAAAACAAAGAAATATTATCAAGCTAATTGATACTTTTTTCTATTAATCTAATTCTTTCCCAACAGCACAAAAGTACCTTTAATGAAGTAATGTGAATGTTATGTAATAGATGGTAAAGATATAAAAATTTTTTCTAATAATTTAATTTTCAGAGTTTATAATTTATTCTCCAATTTTATATTTGCATCACATTACATTGTAAATGAATAAATAAAATATAATATAATGAGTCAATAAATTGTCGCATTTATTTAAAACTTATTTTAGAAAATATTTAGACAGACACCATTAAAATAATTTCCTGGTTGTGACGCTAAATGTTTCTCACATACTCATGTATTAATTATTTATTTTCTATATAAGAAAATTATCTGCTAAACCTTAGCATAAAACCACGTGTACAGTAAGAATCCTGGTTTCAATGAGAAGTTATTACTATTACATATTTTATTTTCGCTACTTAAAATATCATCATTTATACGTAAAAGTTAGAATTTTTATAAATTTTTATTCCAAAAGTTTTATTTTTCCCCCAAAATAATTACTTCCAAAGTTTAAACTCACTAAAGACATAAATATTTTAATGTATGTGTGTGTATTTGTATGTGTGTATATATATATATGAATGTATATATACACACACACAGAGAAATTACTTCTGAATATATCTTTTTTACTAAGAATCCAGAAATTCAGAAGTAAACAATGTATTTATCATAATACTAATCCACAAGATGAAATAATATAAATCTTCTTCAACAGTTATACTTATATACAAGTTAGGAAATATTCTTCTCCTATTACTGATCTAAAATAATTTGCCATACTTTCTAAGACTTAAATATATCAGATATATCTTTAATAATTTATTATTTTTAAGATATTTTAATATATTTTCTCTAAACCATGAAGAAACTGTTTTGAACACATTCTTACTCATCTCTTTGTGTGTGTGTGTATCCTAAGAAACGTGCCCTCAAAATTCACTGCCTATTTATTTTGACTTACTTTTGTCTTGAAGTACTTTAGACCTAATGCCCAGATTTGATGCTGTGAACAATTCATATAAGAATATGGACTCTGTGTTAAAATGTTTCAAACAAAAAACATTTGGATAGCAGTGGAGATAATGTTTAGTCTTCTCCCATAAATGGTTTACTGTTTAATATGGCTGTAACTTATTTTTATTACATTTATTGGGGTGATATTGGTTAGTAAAATTACATAGGTTCCAGGTAATTTTCTACAGTACATTGTTATGTGTTACGTTTTTGTGATTTTTTTTTAAATAAAATATTAGTGAGTTATTCAGCAGCAGAAATGATGTTAAGCTACTACTGACAAAGAGATGTATGCCTCAGAAATTCCACAGATGATCCCAAAATCACCTTGTAATGTTTACTTTTTTTTTTTAAAGAATATACATATTTGAGTAATGTCCAATTTTACTTGTGGATCTAAAACTTTGCTTTCCATGTATATATATTTTATAATTTTCCAAAGAGTTTTCTGATTAAGATATTTAAACACGGTGTGCATGTGTGTGTGTGTGTGTGTGCACGTGCAGGTGTGTATATTGGGAAGGTGATAATCTTTCTTTAACTTTTTGATATTATTTTATGTGATCACAGTAATAAAATTCATAATGTAAGATAATAATTTAGTTTTTTATTTTAATTTTGTTGTTTTTTTATTTGTCATACAATCTCTGTTACTTATATATATTTTGTTCCTTTAACATTATTCATAAAAAAACAGAGAAAATTATTGTTTGCATTTCTAATGAATTATGTTATTACAAAATAAGTATTATTTAAAGAAATATTGTCTAAATGTAACAGCTAATGCCTATAGTTATTGCTTTCTATGGCAGTAGGAATGAGACATCCATCTAAGTGTGTGTATGTGTGTATTACACATATATGTAATACACACACACGTATAAATATTAACATAATAGCTTAAATTGCATTATTTTATTCATTGTTTTTTATAGTGAATACATAAGAAATTTTTCATAATACGTCTCTCAATAATCTCATCTATGCACTATATTTCCAAATGTGATTGGTATTGAGGCAAGTCTTTAGTATTTCCTCCCACATCTTAATTTGACCAGATATCTGATTTTTGGCAGTCTTGTGTTGATTTCTGGTGGTCAAGATGACTACTTACAAAACCCCAGCATGCAAAACACAAAAGGGTGTACAGGCATAACTTGGAAATTGCAGGTTTGGTTCCAGACCACCACAATATAGTGAATATCGCAATCAAGTGTATGGCAACACAAATTTTGTTTTCCAATGTATATAGAAGTTAGGTTGACATAATCCTGTAGTCTATTATGTGAGCAATAGTATTGTCTGAAAATGTATATACTTTAATTGAAAATACATTACTGCTAAACATGTAAATGGTCATCTGAGCCGTCAGTAATTTGGAGTTGTGATTATTTTGCTGATGAAGAGTTTTGCCACAAAGTCCCTGGCTACTTACTGACTGATCAGGGAGTGGTGACTGAAGGTTGTGGTAACTGTGGCAATTTCTTAAAATAAGAAAACTGAGGTTTTCTGTATCAGCTGAATCTTCCTTGCATGAATAATTTCTTTGTAGCATGTGATACTATTTGATAGATTTGATCAGCAGAAGCACTTCTTTCAAATTTGAAATTATTCCTCTCCAATCCTACCACTATTTGATCAACTAAGTTTATGTAATTACATAAACTTAGTTGAAATCTTTGTGGTCACTTCAACAATCCTCAAAGTATCTTCACCAGAAGTTAGAGATGTAACTCTGCCTTTTACCTGAACACTGAGAGGGCATTGTAGAATTATTGATTGGCCACATTTCAATATTGTTGTGTCTCAGAGAATACAGGGTGCTGAGGAGTGAGAAAAATACAAGAAAATAGCTAGTCAATAGAGCAGTCAGAACACACACATTTATCAATTGTTTGCTGTCTTAAAGGAGAATGATTCCTTGCCCCTCAAAACAATTACTGCAGTAACATCAAAGATCACTGACTACAGATTACCATAAGAAATATAGTAATAATTAAACAGAGCAAAATATCATAGGAGTTACCAAAATGTAACACAGAGACGCAAAGTGCTCATGTGTTATTGCTATTGGAAAAATGCCACTGATACACTTCCTCAATGCAAGGTTGCCACAGATCTTTACTTTTTCAAAAGTAATATCTGTGAAGCATGATAAAAAAGAGTTCAATAAAATGAGGTATGTCTTCAACCTAGATAAGAGGGCAAGACAGGGTCATTAGAAAGCAGAGGACCTCTCTTTGATGTTATATAAATTCAAAATAAAAACAAAGGGCCTTGAGACTAATGGTTAACACAAGCTTACTACAGTACTTCAGTGCTCTGGCTTTTTCTCCTTACCTCCACCTTCTGTCTCCCTCTCCATTCTCAATGTCCTGAAATTAGCTAGATGTCCTCAGAAAGCAAAACATAGATCCCACATTTTAAGAGCTATGGTAAATTTATATACAAATTGTTGACGTCCTTAGCAATATCATGATGCTGTAAATAGCTTGAGTCAAGAGCCAGACTGCCTTTCAGAATCCTAGCTCTAATTTTTGCTAATTGTAACTGTAAGCATTATTAAAAAACAACTACTTTGGTCCTGTTTCCATTTCTGTAAACTTAAGGCCCATTAAACTGTTGTGTCATTAGATGCTATATTTTAAGTAAAGTTCTGAACACAAAATAAATACTCAATATATGTTAGCTATGATTAATTATTGTTATTTTTATTAGCATTTCAGTTAACTACTGATAAAAAATAATTAAATAGACTGGGGAATATTTAATTATAAATATGTAGTAGAATATAAATAATATCATACTGAAATATTAAAAGTGAGATACTAGAAAATAAAAGGAGGCAATAATACTGTTGTTGACATTTGTTGACTGGTTGGTATTGATAACATTATGGAAAACCAGTTCAAGTAGGTCTGTGTTTTAGGATAGAAGCAAAATAAATGTGTTTGTTTTGGATTATTCTGGGTTTGACAGCATCATGAAACAATGAGATAGTCATCTGTCATAAATATTGGAAATAGTCGACAAGAATTTCTGAAGGTACCCTTTCAATTTAATAGTAAAAGAATTCTCTATGCGGTACATAAGTTGCTTTTATCTGTTACATGAACAAATATTTTAATTCAAATTTCCTCCATATACCCCCAAACCTATTTTTTTATGAATTGTTGGTTGTTATGTTTTAAAAACACTTTTTTTTCTGTTTCTTTTAAGTTCCTTGAACTTGATCAGGTAATATTTGAAAATTAATTCTAGTATCCTCTAGGTTTCAACACTTTAGCTGTTCTTACCTGATACTAGTATCTGTAGAAACATGAACTCTTTTGGCCTTCAGCTCAAAATATTTTTCAAGTGTGTGTGTTGTGGGGTCCCAATGAGTGTTTCATGTGTCACTGATATGAATGTGACTTAAGAACTTTTACTGTGGATGGGGTAAATTTTTCTATCAGTATTTGTTTTGACCATGACAACTGTAAAAACGTAACTTATTCACAGAACCTAACAGCTAAACGCTCAAATTAAAAAACAAACAAACAAACAAACAAACAAAAACTACACTGTTCTAAGATTAGAACATTGAAAAGTAGAAAATCACCTTCTCTTCATTCCATGTGATAACTGGTCCCCTAGCCTCAGGGCATTACTGTTTAAACCCAGAATCATTTAGTCTTCCATAAATGCATAACTTTTGTCAGGTTCTCCCATATATGTTCAAGTACATTAGATTCTCAAATATTGTTCATTCATTTTATAATGAAACATAACAAACAAAAATTCTTTTATTGGTGGAATTTAAATTTTAGTTAAAAAGACAATAAACAAACAGATTTAACATGTACATTCTAGAAGGTGACACATTCTATGGAAATAATAAATACAGTAAGAATGTCTAGAAATGTAAGATGCTAGGAGCTGTTAAATTATTTTGTATTACAACATAAATAGAGGGTAATACATTTTATAAGTGCTATAAGTGAAAATAGTATATTTAAAAATAAAGAATTGTAAGGGGAATTTACTCTTGTCAGAGAAACTAGTCTATTTTGTTTTTATTAACATTTAGACCATGAATCCTACCTAAACATCATTTGTTGTTATCTATGTGATTATACTCTATAAAATATATACAGAAGTTCAATATCTTTTGACACCATGAAAAACTGTGTAGGCTAAACACAATAAGTAGATATCTGGGTATAGCATTATTGGCTACATAATATAGGTTGCATGTTCCCATTTCTTCAGTGAAGGTTTCTTGTCCTAGTTCTAACCTGTTAAAGAATAAATTAAAACACTTTCACTAGTTGGACCTCTACCCTCCCCACGTGTCTACCTGTAGCTTGGCAGCCAGGCTCAAATTAAAGTCCTCTCTGATCTATCTTATTTGACTTTCAAATCTGTTTATCTGAACTCAAATTTTAATAACACTTTGTGGTTATGCTTTTGTTTTTGTATTAAAACTATGGCTCTATTTTTAACAAAAAACAAACAAACAAAAAACGATCCTTAATAATAATTAATGAGATTATCCTTGTGATAGTAAATCTGACAGAAATTTAATCCTGAGATCATAAAATGTTCAGTTTTATCTACGTTGGTTGAAAAAGCCAACCTACCTTTAATCTCATTAAATTATTCTCATTTATTTAAAATTATCTTCTACTTATATCTGGCTGTGGGTATAGTTTTCATTCACCAGTTGAAGTTTCAGACACACGGTCCCTGGCTAACTAAGGATATCTCTCCTCCGACTATATTTTATACAAAGTCCAGTTTTATTTTTCATTGTACTGTATAATAATTATTAGGTTCCAAGAATAAAGTATTAATTATGTCTACTATAGGTGATGGATAAGTGTTTTAATAAACAAATGCATAAATCAATGCTCAGGAATAAACTCCCTTCAAAATGATTTCTTGTGTATTTAGAAGTATTTTCTGAAATAACTTAGTCCACAATGTTAAAGTAACCTAGTCTTATCTTGTAATGGTTTATTATTTAATGTATCTCTGTGTCTTATTAATAAAGTTCAGCAATCAAATGAGAGACTATGCATATATAAAGCTCAGTTTTGAATATTCTGAAAATCCAGAGAAAAACATTCAAATTGGAAGAATATCACTACTTTATTTTGACTTTTGGTCAATTGTTTTTCCATTGCATCCACCCTCTTCTGTTCTCTCACCACATATGAAGTTAGTCTGCTTATGCTAGGTCAGAGAAGAAATATTTTCTATCCTGCCAATATGGTAAAGGAAGTCAGCTGCAGGGAGAAATGTAAAAATTTGTTCTAACTGGTGTTCACAGAAATTTTCAGCTGATCTTTCTATTCTCATATCCTCTTTCTAGAAGTACTTAGAGATTTAATTTGCTGAGAGTCTATTGTTCTTTGTGTAAATTAGATACGCAAGTAATTAGCTTTCAACTTTCTCTATCGTGCTATAGTAGATGCCACTTGCTTGCTTTCTTCCAACACTTAGTCTTCCAACATTTTATTAACAGCACTTAACTGGTATAATAATTACCCATTTATTTTTTCTTTTAAACTTATATTGTTTACTTAAACTAATGTAAACATGCATCTTAGTTCTGTTCTGGAACGACTTTATAGAAAAACATATAAAAAGCTTTGTTGCAGATTTTCATGTGCTATAGCACACTAAGTATATATTCACATTTATAGAAATTTATATTTTATTTCAAATATGATTTCAATTTTCAGTTCTCCATAGAATTGGTTTTCCTATATTACTTCAGTTGTACATTTTCAAAACCTACTTAAATCATTTGTGTAATTACAATTTATAACATTACCAACAATCCTATGAACATCAATGGAGGAAAATAAAAAATTTTGACAGTACATGTTTATGTTGTACTTCATACATGTACAGTTCAATTTCAGATTATATTTTTGAGATCTAGGCATTTGGTGTTATCCTAAGAGAATGTAAAAATGACTGGTGCATAACATTTTTAATTTGTTATTGTATTCACAGTAACAGAATAATCATTTCATTCCTGTTATTTCAGTATTTCTTTCACTGAGTTTTATTGCATTAGAGAAGCTTTATAACTTCATTTTGGTTACCAACTGCTAAGAGATGCTCATGTGTCATAAAAATATTTTTTGAACATGTCAAACATTGAATGATCAAGTAACAAGGAAGAAATCAGCAGTGGTTTGAGGGTAGGACATAGTTCTGGAACCTGCTCGTTTATGAAATACTTACATTGTTTCACAATATATTTTTTTAATCCATGCCTCTCGTGTTGTTTATGACATGAACATTGTTTCAACGTTCGTTATAATAATTTGAAACTTAATTTACATGATGGATATCAGATAGTGTAATTACATTGGCAAAGCAGGTATTGTTTTAAATAGTGATCATTCTTCTTTAGAGGTGACAATATACCATATTTGTTCTTTTATTTTTGTTAGAAGTGTACATCATTAATCCCAATAATAAAAAATCATTTCAAAGCTACCCTCACTTCCAAATGTATAACAAAAA
>PVKE010044541.1:0-12971 GCA_004027555.1 Craseonycteris thonglongyai | reverse complement strand
GAAATATGGTTTCTTAAAACCCAGTTATTTTATAAAACATTGGAAGGAGAGAAGAGTTTAGAAGTATTAGGAATCTTACTAATAGAATATGGCAGAAATGATGGTGTGCAAATTCTGGGCTTTGATATCAGTGGGCCTTGAACTATTTCACCTCACTCCCTTGGAATCCTGCTCTTTCATCTGAACAGAACCTGGTGCAGCCTGCTGGATATTGAGAGACCATGTGGAGCAGAGACAAACTGTCCCAGATGAGATGATCTGTGTTATTGTTTTCTATGGCTGCTACAGCATATTGCCAACCTTAGTGGCTTAAATGACACCAGTTTATCATCTTACAGTTCTGTAGGCCACAGAGATAACACCAATCTCACTGGGCTAAAATCAAAGTATCACCCAGGCTGTGTTCTTTTCTGGAAGCTCTAAGAGAGAATACTTTTCCTTACCTTTTCTAGCTTCAGGGGCTACCTGCATTCATTCCTTGGTGCGGCCCCTTCAACTGTCTTCAGGTGGAGTTTTTCTCACCTCATATCATTCTGACCTCCACTTCTGACTCCCTCTTACACTTCTAAGGACCTTTGGTATTATATTGGATCATTAATCCAGGTTAATCTCCTTATTGATTAGCCTTAATTCCATCTGCAATCTTCATCTCCCTTTGCCATGTAAGGTAACATATATACAGGTTATAGGGATTAGGATATGTACATCTTTGGGTGGGGCTGGGGTCATTATTTTGCCCATCACACCATCCTTGACAAGCCAGCACCATAATAACCCCAGGAACTGATTGAGATGCATGAGTGAGTCTGGCTATAACCAGAACCGCCCAGCTGACCCCCGACCAAATTGCTGACCTGCAAAATGATGAATTAAATAAAGATTGGTTGAGCACCTTAATCAAGAATTGGATGATTTGTTGTGCAACAAAAGAAAACTAATACAGTCTTTGAAAAAGCCCAACAAATGTTAACTGACTTATGTTTATGTAAAATACTCCAAGATCTAATTTGTGAAACAATCCTCATAACTTGAGGCATTCCAATTTTTAATCTGTTTTATTAGTAATTTTTACTCTTATTTTTAAAGTAATGATGATATTATTAGGACACACTCTGTCTTCCTACTTAATTATTTGCAGTATTTATCTACTCTTCCATATCAACATTCTCAACTCTGCTCTTAGATGATGACTTCTATCAACAAAATTTAGGCCTAATCTTTAAGTCCTTGCTGATTGGAAAATCATGATTTATGGCCAGGGCCAAATTTTCATTAGTGAATGAATCGCATCTTTTAAAACAACTTTTTGAGCTGTTTATACTTTTAGTTCTCTTTTAAGTGAATTCAACATGTAGTAAGTTACTTTTGCTTTGCACTCCATGGTACTGGTAACATGGTCAACTTCTGAAGGAATCAGGGTTTGTTTTCTTCCAGGAGAAGGCCTTGATATGCCTCAAGCTATAAATTCTGTTTCAATTGTGAAACATAAAGGGAAAAAAAGTCAAAGGAACTTTCTGTTAGACATCCCATTTTAGCCTGAGAAAAACCTCAGAGAAACTAAGACTCTTAAAAAAAAGTTTCAGATGGAAAATATGAACCAAGCAGAATAATTTCCAATTCAGGCACATGAAGTTGTTACCTTGTAATGTTTTTACCTTGTAATGTTTGATCTATGAACCCCAGATTTCCATTTCAAGTATTTACTAGTGTAATATGAAAGAGTCCTGGGTCTACACCATCAGTTTGATGACAGAATCTCATAAAATGGGACCTATCTCCCTATTATAGATTCATACTATACAAGTTCCATCAGGTGTATGTGTATGTGTGTGGGGCTGGGGGTGGAGGAGTAAGGAGTTATTCTTTACCAGCAAGATTTATTACTAGAGATCCTAAAACTGGAAGGAAATAAACAAAGGTAATTTTTGGGCAGCCTAACAAAACTCACACATTCAAAACTTTGGAAATTTAAGGCACCTGCTAATGAATCCCAGGCTAACAAGTAAATCAGGGAAATAAATTTAAAAGCAAATAAATAGGTTGCATCATTGAAATTCCTTGGTTTTTGTTTGTTTTGCTTTTCCTTCCTTTGTAGAATGTTTTGAATTTTGTCACCATGAGATCTGGGAAGTGTATAAAGGAATTTACTTTAGTTTCTGTTTTTTTCCCAGAGAGAGCAGAATTGGTCTAGAGTGACCTATGAAATTCTGAGAGTCTTGTAACTTGGGCTAAATACTGAGGCATATCTGTTTCTTAATTTTATTATTATTATGTTTCTTTTGGGAATCATGTAATTAGATATTGGCCTCAGGAGGATATCACAGTGTTTTTAGAGCTGCAGATTAGATAAGGGCTTCTTATTTTCTGACATGAGTGATCTTATTTTTATTGGAAAATTGCATAGTTTCCACTCTAACACTGAAAATGGCTTGGCAGCTCATCAGCAATGAAGATATCACACATTTTACACTGACAGCTATTTGGGGCCCTGGGACCTCTATACAAAACTACACTTGCAGTGATGCTGCCTGGCTCTGTTTATTGTTATGACTTGGGATCAGACTGAGCAACTTGCATGTCAGTACATGTATGTGCACCTGTGCATGTGTGCAAATGTACATTCACAGGCTTATTGGATGAGGTATGAAGAGACATTTTCCTAGTTATAGAAAATAGTCAGTGTACTTAGTGGGGTTTTGAAGTGTTTTTACCTATTATATTAAGATAATATTAATGCAATTTAATTAATAAGTGCAAATACTAGGTAGATGAAGGTAAATGGAGAGATTAGAGGAGGAAACATTTACTGATCACCTATTATGTGTGCACCTCCATTGTCATCATTGTATTTAATGCTGGTACTAATAGGTATTATATTTGCAGTGTATGGATGAGGAAACAGTTCAAGGAGATCAAATGGCTTTATATGTCAGAGATAGGATTCAAACACAAGTGTTATTCCAAATCATATGTCTCATCACAATAGTATCATGCCTCTTCACCCAAAAGGAGTTGATAGTCTAGTCCTGTGTAATGTTTGTGGACATTTATAGACACTCTGGATTATGATGAAAGGGGATTTTACACACAATTATCAGAAATGATGTAAGAAAAAAATGAAGTTTAGAAAAAAGTCTTTATGGAATTCATAGTTACTGACATATTTACATAAAAAGAAGCTCCTAATTATGTTTTACAATCTCTATATCTGCTTCTTGTGATGTTTAATCAGGACTGGACTAGAATAATGTAGCAGAGAAAGATAACACTTAAGGTCTTTCTTTAAAGAGATCTTATTAGTGTCCATGTATTTTTGATATCATTTATTTTTAAAGATTTATTTTGTTGTTTTTGACATATACAGAGAGAGAGAGAGAAAGAGACAGAGAGAGAGAGAGAGAGAGAGAGAGAGAGAGAGAGAGAGAGAGAGAGATGGAGAGAGACAGAGAGAAGGAGGAGGACCCAGAGCAGTTTCCACAGTTGCATGTCATCAGTTTTTAACATGGTTTTGTTCCACACAGGTGGGCGGAGGCTGTGCATGGTAGAAACCGGGCCTGGGGCCTCCCACATGGGAGGCAAACCCCTGTGAGCTAGGGGCTGAACCTGGGGCCTCCCACGTGGGAAGCTGGCCCTGGTGAGAACTGAACTGGGGGCCTCCCGCATATGGGTCCACATGGGTGGGGACCGGATTCGATCCTTGGTCCCTGGGGCTGCAAATGAGCGCTCAACCCACTGAGCCATCTGGCTTCCCTGATATTTAATTTTTTAAATATATTTCCTAAAATACTTTAATTAGGTTTTAAGGATAAGGTCACAAATAGTTGCCCTTTGTAAAGCAACTACCCCTTATTTTGAAATTGTAAAATTCTTGGTCCACGTATATTTAATCTTTTTAGCAACTCTGCATGGTAGGCATTAATATCCAACTTTAAAAAATGAGAATCTCAGGGAGGTTAAGTAACTTAAAAGCATTGGCATCAGGGTTTAAACCAGTCTTACTATAAGACCCAGACTATTACCCAGGTATTACACTTTGCCATCTCAAATACAAACTTGAATGGGGTTATCATTGAGGCTGTTAAGAGTGATTGCTATATCAATTTGAACTAGAAAGGTCAGAGAATGGATAATAGAATGAGAAACACAAGTTTGTTTTGTTTTTAAGTTATTAGGTTAAGAGCAGAGGAAAGAATTCAGAAGGCAAAAAGTATTGTTAAATTGTTAAATGATAATCTGCTAGATGTATCAAAAGTAGCTATGGAAATGACATCACCAGGGAAGAAAAAAGTAAATATTTTAGCACTGAGCCACAGTGATTTGCATGGAACGTCAGGAGTCTGTTTAATGATGGAGAAATAGACGTGCACAGTGGTTTTTGAGCTCTTGATCCTTTGTCACAAAACATAATTCTAATCCCTTCTATCTCACTTACTGGCTGCATCCTTTTTCCTGTTATTGTAATTCAATGCATTAAGGCTCGTGGGACAAGGTTGTTGTATAAGCTAAATAAATGGATGTTCCTGTATATAGAACCACATGACAGTGGTGCCTAGACCAGAGTAGGATGTCAAGCAGTAGTTGCTATTAATAGGTATGTTATAGGATATAGCAATCTGCTCTCTCTGACTTTTCTCAAAAGGAAACCAAAACCCAAATTTGTTTTAAGTTAGCATTGGTCTCCCAGGATTGACCCCAGAAGTCCACCAGCAGAGCCAAGTGGGAGAAAAACCAGTGTCTGAATTGTAGCTACAGTGGACTCGGACTTAGATTCAGACTGATGTCTTTGGTGCTTTTTAATCTGGCCAACCTGGTGCTTCACCACCATCAAACACCTTCCTCCCAACTTTTTTTATTTGCAGAAACAAGAAGACCCTTGAGGCCAATAACTAGTTATTTTTAAATGTTTTAAAGTAAAAATAATAATGTGAGGTTTTTGCTTCAGCTTTCTTTCTGAAATGACCTTTGACAGGAACTGGAAATAGTTCTGGTCAATGCAGCCATTATTTTCCATGACCAAATGGGATGTGGGAGGTAGGGTGGAATTTTTGAGTTCTTTGTACATAGAAATAAAATGTCTGTCATTTAGTTAAAATAAATTATTGATTTTCAAATCAAATCAAAATACTGAGTCAAACAGACAGGTACTGTGCTTGATATTTCCCTTATTTGTAAGAACTGTTTTTCACTATTTTGTGTATAGAGGGGGGTGGAGGGCACAGAATACGGGATAATAAATAACAAAAACATGTTTTGGCCTTCATGAAACCCATAAGGCAATTATAGGACAGTCTGAAAAAAGTGTAAATTATCATCATTTCCCAGGAAAATAAATGATTTTCTTTTTTGCCTTATCAAATAAGCAAACTGGCAGATACTTTAAAAACCATTTTAGAATATACTTAGCTCCAGTCAATCCTTCCACACTCCTGTACTTTCTCCTCTTCCTGGGAATGAGATGTCCTCAGCCACACCTCAGGGCTTGGGCTTGGGAAAGTCTGAAGAGCAAGACCAATGCCGGGTTTTGCTAGAAGGGAGATTGGGAAAGTTGGATACACATTAAAGTGGATAATAACAGATAACCTTAGTAGATCAAGTGTTGATTTCCTCCACTGATTTAAAGATGACACAATTTGTGGTTACTGTGTAGTTGCTTCATGACCTGAAAAATTGAAGTATCCAGGGCCTGGGAGTAAAGAAAGTGAAAGAATGGGTAGTGATCAAAATTATTTAAAATTCCTTCAAATCTCTAGTTGTTTCAGGAATAAACTCCTAAATCCTCAGCTGAAGAAACTGGAGTTTTCTTACTCTGGCTTCAACCTACTACCCAGTCCCTGTGGTTGTCTCTCTCTCTTTGAAGTGTGGTCTTCGCAAGCTATACTCGTAAAAAAATAGCAAAATCGCTGAATTACAGCAGAGATGTGCTTCCTTGCCTTTGAATTTCATGCTCCTTTTGTCCAGAATTTCCCTATTCCCTTTATTTCTGAGGCTAATAGATACACCATTTAAAACATGTTACTTAGCCCTGATTCTGGGTTGTGTAACTTTCTGTGTTATTTCAAAATATATCTTACTTTTCTCAGTCACTACATTGCATCATTTTGTAATCCTCTGTTTTCTTGTCTGCATCTACCTCCAAACCAGTGACTTTGATTTATTTGGTGTTTGGTAGAGTATTGTCAGTGGTCTATTTTAAAAGCTCACTGGTGATTCTGGTTCACAACCAAAAGGATGAAGACCTACTAAAGTAGACTGAAGCTCCTTGAAGGTAGGATGGTTGACTGTCTAGTTTACCTTGATATCCAATTTCCTAGCTCAGTGCCAGCATTATAGTAAATGCTTAAGAGATATCCATGGATCAAATGTCATTGTATTCCCAATGCTTGGTACAATGTTAAGCATAATTGTTTTGAATGAAGGAATGAATGAATGAATATGTTAAATCCTGTAGGGAGGACACAAATCTGTAAATCACAGACTTTACTTTTAAAAAGTTATAGCTGGATAGGAAAGAGGCGAATTGGAGAAGCACACTACAAGAATTGCATATAATCACTTATACCATCAATGATAAAAAATATTTTCACTGGAGAATATCTCTAATGGTGAGACTTGCCTCTCTGAATGCAGAAAGTTTCCAAGTGGTTTGGCAAATGTTCAGCTAATTGAAGCTTTGAGCAAACTGTTTAAGTTCTTTGGAAAACTGCTAAATCTTCTGAGGTCACTCCAGACTATTGGCCTTTCTCTGTTTTGCACTGAGGCAGGAAATGTTTTCCTCCTTTTTGAAATGAGCAATTCAAGGGGCTGGTAGGGAATGTACACAGTACAACATGCTATCAGACCCCGCCAGCTGTTTACCATGGTCTTTTTTATTCTTAACGGGACATCATGTTCTTTTGAATACTAGTTATGGTTTTATACATAAGAAAAAAACAAACATTTCCAGGAGGATTTCAGAGGGCAATTACTTTTATGTTTTATCTTGTATTTTCCTTCCATCAAAAGAGGAAAAAATATTTAATTTGAAGGAGGCCTACCATCTATCAGGTTATGCTGTAGTCTGTTGGTACATTTAAATTTTTTTGAGCCTGAAAGCGGTGAAACCCCTCTCCTTAACTTTTCCCATCTTGTATCACTTAATTTTTCTATTTTTTATTGTACTTGTGAGTGGTCATGACCCCACCCAAGGTCGTCTGAGAACAATAGTACCTGAGTCACTGACATTCCTAGGGTCTTATTGAGAAGGTGTTGTTTGGAGCTGCTGTAGTCTGACCTGAGTCATTGCATGTTGTGCCAGGGAGGCCGAAGAATTGGACATTTCCCAAAGGAATGCTGTTATCGTAGTGAATCTCCAGAGGGAAACATGTAGTTAGTGCTAAGTGAACATGTGCTTTGCCTCATATTTACTGTTGGGACAGACCATGACCTTTTAATCAGGATAGGCTTAGAATGAGTTTTTGGTACAAAGTAAATTTGCTTCTGGTAGAATTTTCCAGAGAGACCACCCTAGAGGAAGGTATGATGATTCATTTAGTGAGAAGACCATAGGTTGGAGTCAAACAGGTTTAAATCCTGTCTCTACCACATTCTGTATAAATTAGATAAAATTCTTAACCTCTTTGAGACTCAAGTTTCTCATCTACATAATAACCTACTAAAAGAAATTTATTCCCTGGTTTTGTCAGATGCACACTTTACTTAAAAGTATTAGTTAAAACTGTGCTATGTGCCATAGAAAGAGAAACAGATAAAGTGCTCTCCTACTTCCCAGATGTTACAATTCATATTAATATAGAGAAACATGTAGAGACAAAGAACCCTTGAGGTAGAGCAGAAGAGTGGAAAAAACATTGAATTTAAATTTGAATGCCTGGTTCGTAATTTGAACTCCAGTTGTGTCACGTGAACCTCACTTATAAAGTAGAAATAATATCTACCTTAATATTATTGTTTAAAAAATCAAATGGTATAATGTTTACAGATCTACTTCGAGACTCTTAATGGCACAATACCCATATTATTAATAGTTATCAAGAACATGTTGTATTTCTTCTCCTACTGACTAAAAACAAAGTATTTTAAGAGTGGGAAAAGGTGCACATTTAGGGAAGGGGTATTTTTCCAGAAACCAAAAAGGAAGATAGTGAGTTCAGTTATTAATACAGTATGTTGAGAGGGATTTTCATATTTTCTTAACTGCCCCTTAGAAGGAAGGCTAAACTTCATGTAGACAGCCTAGATGTTTGCTCAGTGGAGCGCTTAGGTGGGGCTAAGAGACAGACCTGACCGGAAATAGAGTAATCTTTCATAAACTTTCACAAGCACACTTTGTGTGGTGTGCTTGTGAAAAGGACTTGGGTGTGTGTAAATCTATGGAAGGCAAGATTGAGGACTTAAAGAAGAGCAATTCTTAAAGAATAGAAAGGGTGTGTGTGTTTAAAAATCACAGTTCTTAAAAGTTCTTGAAGGCATTCACTATCAAAACAAACTAAATTTATTGGTATTAAAAAGTTGCTCCAATAAGTAATCATTTTCCTAACTGACCATGTGAATTGTTCTGGAAATCTTCTGAAACAGATTCTTCCATGAATGGTATGTTATGCAAACTCATTATAAACCTCCTTTTTTCATTTCTACTGACTTGGAATTGAACTTGTTGTTTTTTTTTTACTTACATTATCATTTCATAAGTTTCCTCAAGAATTAGCGAAATGTTTCTGCAGGCACTGGGCCTGGGTCTGATCTCAGTATCCTATGTATCAAGAAGGTGGAGCCCCTACTCTTTGGTGGTGGGGAGAGGGAACAGGAATGGCTTTGGGGCTCTTTTGTTTAAAAAGACTGAAGTATACAAGATATAGGTTTAAAAATTTTCAGACTTTAAATTCTTACATGAACATAAAATTGTATATTCTTATTTTAAACCCACGTACAATGCATCACTCATTTCAGTGATATCTTGGGCATAGGCATGGTGGTATGTTATCATGAATAGATAAAACACTGACTTTTTATTAATAATTTATAAGCAGTCATTTGAAGTTAGTTTATCAAATGAGCAAACAAATTGCACATTAGGGTGCAGTTCAGAGAAGTTCAGTGACTGCAGAGAAGATGTGAGAAAGGGAAGGTTTGGGGACCTGGGTTCCTGCCCTCCATTGGTGCCCAGTGGGGGACCCTCACAGTGGTCTGAATATGGTGAAGGGTGAACTGGATCAAGAGAACACCAACATTACATAATGCAGTGCGTAGACGATGTAATGTAGAGTTGTACACCTCGAAACTGTAATTGTTACCAACCAACGTCACCCCAATAAGTTTAACAATTATAAAAACTAATAATAATAAATAGAAAAGAAAACACAGACAAAGATAACCACTTTGTCCACTATTACTGTTTTTTAGAACTGATTCTGTGTATACGTAAGGCTTCAATATTGCTGCTTTTGCTGTGGTGAAGCGTTTAGTTGACATTGATAGATAGAACTTAGTTCATAACTGTGGCAACAGATGAAAGACTGCTTTATACAATTCTATCAATACCAGTCATAACTAAAGAAAGGAGTAGTAGCAGAAACCAAACCTTTATGTGCAGATATCCACTGTGTTCTTGCTCATTCTTTAGAGCTTCTGTTTCTTGGTCAAATTTATTCTTTTTTTAGTTTTATTTTTAATTGTTAAAATTTTTTTTTCTACTGTCTCAAAAGAGAGAGAGAGACAGGGACAGAGACAGAGAGAAGGGGGAGAGCCCAGAGCAGTCTCCACAGTTGTACATTAGTTTTTGATACAGTCTTGTGCCACAGGTTGGTGCAGGGCCGCTCAGGGCAGGAACAAGTCCAGGATCTCCTTAATGGGAGGCATGCCCCCATGAGCTGGGGGCCCCCTACATGGGAAGCTCTCTCGGGGTGGGAACTGAATCAGTGGGCCTCCCACATGGGAAGCTTGCCCCGGTGCGACCCAAACTGAGGGCACACCCCAGCTTGGCGTATGAGTCCACACAGGCTGGGGCTGGGATTTGATTCTTGGACCCCGGCGCTGCAAGGCCAAATCCATAGAAGGTGCAACCAAGAATAAACTATAATGTAAACTATAGATTCTGGATGATGATTTGTCAATATAGATCTGTCAGTGTAATAAATGTAACTTCTGGTGGAGATGTTAATTAATAATGGAGAAATCTATACTTGTGAAAGTTCAAGGAATATGAGAAATCTCTTTACCTTATACTCAGTTCTGTTGTGAGTATAAAATGGCTCTAAAAAGATGAAGTCTTTATAAAAAACAAAAACAAAACCCCAAAAGTACAACAAATTGCAGATGGTCCCTGACTTTCAGATGGTCTGACTTAACTATTTTTCAACTCTATGATAGTATGAAAGCAACATGCATTCAATAGAAATCATTCTTCTTATGATGGACCTTGAGATCATCATGTTAAATGAAATAAGTCAGACAGAAAAAACCAAGAACCATATGACTTCATTCATATGTGGAGTATAAAACTGAATGTAGCAAAGAAACAAAAACTCATGGACACAGTCAATAGTTTAGTGGTTACCTGAGAGTAAGGGGGAAGGGGAGGAGGGAGGGAGGGGACATCAAATATATGGTGATGGAAAGAGAACTGACTCTGGGTTGTGAACATACAATGCAACCCATAGACGATATGTTGTAGAATTGTACACCTGGAACCTATAAGTACACTGTGAATCATATACCATATATCACTGAAGATACCTGATTTTGAACTGTGGTAGGAAGGTCCGCCATGGAAGACTGTCAGATGTGAATGAAGCATTATTAGTTTGGTTCTTTTCTGAAGCCTATAATGAGATTTTATTAGTGCTGAAATAACATTTTTAAATTTCAAGCTTCACTAAATATACTTTTCTTGAAAAAGAACTATAAAAACACCACCTCAATCTTAGTGCTTTCATTGAAATAAAATGTTCTTCTAGTAGAAAACCATAGGTGTACATAAAAGAAAAGACACACACATACACATGAGTCTGAAGTAGTCAGATAATTCACCAAATAATCTAAATTACTTAGCTAGAAACAGCCTAATGGTTGTTGAGCAGCTACCAAGGTAGCTTTGGTAATGAACAAGTATTATTCTAGGGTACCTGATGCCTTGTAGAGGTCAAGAATGAGTAACTTACTGACTTACTGAAATCTGAGGGTATAGCTGAATTGCTATTTTCTGATCCCTCTACAAATTGGTCAGACAAATATTTCTTTTCCAATTTATGAATGTGTCACTTAAGAAAAGCTTAAAAATTTACAAATTCTTGTTCAGATATTGTGATCTTTTGGTTTTATGGTCCTACTTTAATATATGGCTAACATTTTAATGAAATAGAAAAGTAGCCAATAAAATACTTCTAAAGTATAATGAACTAATGTGGAAAGTAACACCCCATAAAGCAAAAGAGGCTTAAAATCAAAGAACATTTTAAACAGAAATATTAAAAATATTATGTTATGATTTTTCATCATTTTTTCAGCTTTCCCATGTTCCATATTATTAATATGAATAATTAACACTTAAAAGATATTTCTTTTCTAATAATATTTCTTTTATAATACTTTTTCCTAAGCCATTTTTATTTTATTTTTTATTAAAAATAAAATTTTTTATT
Source organism: Craseonycteris thonglongyai (assembly GCA_004027555.1). Taxonomy (NCBI): domain Eukaryota; kingdom Metazoa; phylum Chordata; class Mammalia; order Chiroptera; family Craseonycteridae; genus Craseonycteris; species Craseonycteris thonglongyai. Next base: position 1,335 of record PVKE010044541.1, on the reverse strand, counting down.
GTTACATTTATTGGGATGACATTGGTTAGTAAAAATTACATTCTCATACATACATACCTAAAAATTTCCTAACAGCCAAAGAATGGAAAAACTTGGAAGTGAGATTGTCAAGAGGAGATATTTGAGTTCTGGAGTCTGTGGACTATGTTTTCAATTTTTTCCTTTCACAGTATTTAAAAAATGAATTATGCGTCAAATATTACATTTTTATGTTGTGTTTGATTTAAGGTTGACATGAACCATACACATCTAATACTCAGGGAGCATTTATAGGATCTTTCTTGTAAGAATGAAAATCTGATCATTTGTAACAGTTAATTATAAACATACATGACAGATTTATTTAATAACCTATTTACAAGATAAACTACTTTATTTCTTAAAGTTATTTAAAGTTACTTGTGGGTAACAGTTTGTCATAAATTGCCTGCAGAACTAAGTGAAATCAGGGAGAAGGCTAGAAGGAAACAATACACTAAAATGTACTATTTAACTGTTTTACCTTTTAAAAACTCCAGTGATACTTCAAAGAAAATTGTAGATGTTGTAAATGAATTCAACACTGTTACTTCTATCCATTGACATAGATAATAATGTGGTTTGAGGGTTGACCAAAATTGATACCATATTTTATTTTATAACATGGCTGTAAACAGCTCCAGTGATATATTTTTTTTAATTGTTAAATTTATTGGGGTGACACTGGTTGGTAAAAATTACATAGGTTCCAAGTGTACAATTCTATATTACATTGTCTATGTATTGCATTATGTGCTCACCACCCAGAGTCAGTTCTCTTTCCATCACCATATATTTGATGCCGCCTCCCCTCACCCCTTCCCTCCTTACCCTCAGGTAACCACTAAACTTAATTGCAACACAGTTCACAGTGGCCAAGTCATGGAAACCACCAAAGTGCCCTTCAATAGATGACTGGATAAAGAATTTGTAGTACATGTACACAATGGAATACTACTCAGCAATAAGAAAAAATGAAATACAGCCATTTGTGACAACATGGACAGACCCAGTGATTTCTTCAGACTGTTTTGTGAGTAAATTTTGTAACATGGATCAAAGATTTTGTTTCTTCTCAAGGATTAATCATATTAAAATATACTTTTCCAAACCCTTAAACAAACAAACATTATTTGAGGGCCTACTATGTACTAGGTACTTATTAGGCAATGGATATACAAAGATAAGCAGGTATTGTCTCTGCACTCATGAATAGCATACCCAATATGAATTTTCATGTGCACATACTGACAAAGAAATGTCCCTCTGAGCTGCTACTATGCATAGTTTTTTGTGTTTATTTTTTAATTTTTTTTT
>PVKE010044540.1:0-12972 GCA_004027555.1 Craseonycteris thonglongyai | reverse complement strand
GGGAGATGCAAATAAAAACCACAATGAGATACCATCTTACACCTGTTAGAATGGCTATAATCAACAAGACAAGGGATAACAAGTGCTGGAGAGGCTGTGGACAAAAAGGAACCCTCATACACTGCTGGTGGGAATGTAAACTGGTACAACCACTAGGGAAGGCTGTATGGAGATTCCTCAAAAAATTAGGAATGGAATTGCCAAATGACCCAGCAATCCCTCTACTGGGCATCTACCCCCAAATCCTGAAACCCTTAATCTTTAAAGATGTTTGTACCCGCATGTTCATCGCAGCACTGTTCACAGTGGCCAGAACATGGAAACCACCAAAATGCCCTTCGATAGACGACTGGATAAAGGAGATGTGGTACATTTACACAATGGAATACTACTCAGCGATAAGAAATGATGAAATACAGTCATTTGTGACAACATGGATGGACCTAGAGACCATCTTATTAAGCGAAATAAGTCAGACTAAAAGAATCAGGAAACATATGACCTCACTTATAGGTGGAATATAAAACTGAAAGTTACAAAGACACAGAGACCTATGGACACACTCAATAGCTTGGTGATTGCCTGAGGGAAGGGGAGGAGGGGGGAGGGAGAAAGGGAGGGGAGGGGGGAGAGGGTACCAGCATTATGGACACACTTAATGGTTTGGTGGTTACCTGGAGAGGGGGGAGGTGGGGGGAGGGAGAGTTGGGGGGGGAGGTGGGAATGGGCACAGGATATATGGTGATGGAGGGGGAGCTGATTCTGGGAGTTGGGCACATAATGTGATGCATGGGTGATGGGATGTGGACTTGTACATCTGGAAACTATCTAATTGTTACCAACCAATGTCACCCCATTAAATTTAACAATAAAATAAAGAAAAAAAACCCTCCTCCCTCCTACCCCATCCCCTTTCCCCTTACCCTCAGGTAACCACTAAACTATTGTCTGTGTCCCTAAGTTGTTGTTTTTTTTGTTTGTTTTGATTATTCATTTATTCTGTTCTTTAGATTACACATATAAATGAGATCATATAGTAGTTGTCTTTCTCAGTCTGACTTTTTTTTTTTTTTTTATCTTTTCACATTTATAGAGAGAAATTATCTTTTTGTCTTCAGTGCATAGTTATTTCTATTTCACTTTTTGACAGATAGAGAGAGAGACAGAGACAGAGACAGTTAGAGAACCAAACTGTGGGAACTCCCCAGTTCAGCACGTAGGTCCTGCCTGGGCCAGAGCCGGGATTCGATCCTCGGTCCTCGTGGCCTCAAAGCGAGCGCTCAACCCGCTGAGCCGTCCCGGCTTTCCCCTGACTTATTTTTTTAGCATATCTTCTAGTTTAATCTACATTGCTGCAACAGGTACAATTTTATTCTTCTTTATGACCGTGTAACACTCCATTGTGTAAATGTACCACAGTTTCTTTATCCAATTGTTTGTTGACGAGCATTTAGGTTATGTATATATCTTAGCTATTGTGCATAATGCTGCAATGAATGTAAGGGTGCATATATTTTTTCAAATTAGTATTTTTTATTTCTTTGGATAAATACCCAGGAATGGAATTGCTGGATCATAAGGTCATTCCATTTTTTACTTTTTGAGGAATCTCCATACTATTTTCCATAGTGGTTGGACCAATTTGCAATCCCACCAGCAGTGTAGCAGTGTTCCCTTTTCTCCACATCCTCACCAACACTTGTTGGTGGGTTTATTGACGTAGCCATTCTGACAGGAGTGAGGTGGTGTCTCATTGTGGTTTTGATGTGCACTTCTCTGACGATTAGTGATGTTGAGCATCTTTTCATGTATCCATTCTTATGTCATCAAGTACATCAGGACTTTCCCTCACTGTACCTGCTCTCTAGAAAAGACTTGAAGACTCTAGAATCATGGAACGTTAGCGCTGGAAAAAAGTCAAAGATTATCCTGTTCAAACCCCCTCATTTTACAAATGAATAAACTAAAGACCAGAGAGGCCAACATACTTGCCTTGAAATTAAGTGCATTAAAGTAGAAATGACTGTTGAAAGTTAATAAACTGTCCCTACCATATGTATTTCACTTAACACATTAGGAAAGCTTCCAACTAAAGCAAAGGATCTTTAATAATAGGGTTTCAGTTTTCAGTCAGTTCAAAGAGACACTTGCAGATTAAAGAGGTTTTGCTCCATGTAAAAAATTACATAATTTTGCTGCAACCTCTCAGAACATCTTTCTTATCTCCTGCCTCCCCAAAAGCAGATATAAAGGTCTATTTCTGGGGTCAGTAACCTATGGCCTAGTGGCCCAAAGTAATTTTAGGTGGCATGTATTTGTGGCCACCTTCTACCCTTATCTTTTTTTACATAAGAGGGTGATCAACTAATTAATAATTTCTACCTTGAGGCTCTGGGTTTAGTCAGCCCCTGCCTAAATCTATTTAACAATCTCTTTACTGAAATCTTATATTATTAAAATTTTTTCATCTTAATTTCTCTGTTTACTATACAATCTGTGAATAATAATTTTTCCTTCCTTCCTATTTATGTACACATATATACATTATACATGACATACTTTGGTCTCTTTTCTGATTAAATTGACTACATAAAATTTTTAATTTACCTAGAATTTAAAAATTATGTAAATAGCTTTTATACTATTTATCATTGATTTTCTTGAATAAGCCCTACTCTGGTCACATATATTTACTTTTCTCTTTTATTACTTAATATATTTTCAAGTTAAACATGCAGGTAATTTATTTCAGTTGCTTGCAAATTCATTCATAAATAAAGTAGGCCTATAGTTTGTTTTCTTTGTGAGGCAGGAAGTATAATGGTTATTTGCTTATTGAACGATGTTACCTGGGTTCTGTCCCAGTTTTATCATTTACTAATTGTTGGATCTTGGAGAAGTTACTTAAGTGCTCCATGTCTCAGTTTCTTATCTGGAAATGGTGGTAACAATAGTATCTATGTCACAGGAATTTTGTGAGAATTAAATGGATTTATATTCCCAGGACACTTGTAATAGTGCTTGTTATAGAAAAGGCTCTTTATAGGGATGCCAGGATAGCTCAACAGGTTGAGTACTTGCCTTGCAACCTCGAGGTCCAGAGATCGAATCCCAGCCCTGGCGAAGCCTCCCATGTGGGAAGCGCCTAGTTCAATTCCTGCCATGCATGGCCCAACATCCATCTGTGTGAAATGAAACTATGTCACAACTAATGATGCACTACTGTGGAGACTGCTCTGGGCCCTTCGTCCTTCTGCCTCTCTTGCTCTCTTGCTCTCTCTCTCTCTCACTCTTCTTTCAAAATAATAAAATAAATCTTAAAAAAACAAAAAAAAAGGTCTTCATAACTATTAGCTATTTTAATGTCATTCTGGCCAGATTTTGGTATCAATATGCGAATCCTATAAAACACACTTGGAAGTGATGCTTCTTTTACTACAATCTTGAAACACATAAAAGGCAGAAGAACTATTTATTCTTTAATGATTTGAAATGAGTTATGAAATCATCTGAAACCTGTATCTTTTGAGGGGAACAGCACTTTGATAAATTTGTATTTTCTTCCTCTTCTTGGAGTAGTTTTGAAAATAGGTGATGAGTTTTAAAAAATATTTGTTCATGTTGTGGCATTTTCAGAGTCAGGTTACAGGTTTGTTTCTCAACTTATGCTTTATTTATTTTTCATTGAATGCTGATGTCATTTTAAAAATTACATTCTCTTTTTGGGTTTTATTTTTTCTAACTTATTAAGTTAAATGCTTAGTTTGCTCTTTGATGCAATGCTGGCAAACTGCCTTAAAAGTGTGAAGAAATAGCTAAGAGATGATTTTTATCTCTTTCTCTTTTCCTAACATTAGCATACTATATTTATATTTTATTTGTTATGATTATATTCCCATTCATTAATTTACATATTCATTCACAAATATTTATTTAGAACTGGACATTGTCCAGGGTGCTGATGATGGGAGTAGGGCCATGAAAAGTAACTAGGACATTGTCGTTCATGCCTTGAAGAAGAAACAATGTAGCAGCTAAATGTCCTTTTAGGGAGATGTTTGTGTTTGGTGTGTGGGAGTTGAACTGATAGAATTCTACTGCTACATAACACCAGGTCACTAACAACCAAGAGTTTTTATAAAAGGTTTTGATCATTTAAACTTACTGTGCACATTTATTTTTATTATTAACTTATATGGGTTTAGATAAGTTTTTTGAATAAACCCATACCATCACATCTTAAAACGATATGGTAGCTAAATAAGTTTGTAGTTAAGTAAGGTTGGCTTGAGCTTTCTGGGATGATGTAGGAAGGAAATATTATATCATAAATTCCTCCTCCAAAAAAAAAATTAGTTTAAGATAGTAACAAAGACATGCATGAAAGAAAATTTTAGCATGACAGCAGGAGTCAAATAGATAGTTATATAACCAAGCTAGGGAAAGAGGCAGAACGTGACAGGCATTGTGAGGCTTCCAGTAGGTCATGGGGGAAAGAAGATGAATTATATCCTAAAAAATATCACTGATCTCCATTCCTTCCCTCCCCTCTTCTCCCACACACACAGTCACCAGTTTGAAGAAAAGGAAATGAATGAAGAAGTCAACTTGAGGAAAACACACTAAATCTTCTGAGTGTGTAAAATTCTAGGGGCTCAAATTCAGCCACCCCAAGAGGTGCCTCAGTGGTGTATGGATTATTTTGAGCTAAAAGTAAATTGAGACCCTGTGGGCTGAAGAGAAACTTCTTCCCCTTTTAACTGTCTGGAAAAACTTAAATTAGGAACTTGTCCCATAGAATTTAAAACCAGAGATGACATTTTTGATTATTAGGGCAAACTAATAATTACTGGACATGTGTTCTCCCTGCGATTACCTTCTGAAGCCCCAAGGTGCCTCACCTCCTCCCTACCTCAGAATGTCTCGCATACCCACTTTCCCTTTTCTGTCTCCGAACATTCATGAGCATTCGGGTTGCTGACTCTTTCATGCATTTGAGGTTCCCATACATATGCATCAAATTTGGTTATTTTCTCTTGTTAATCTGTCTCATGCCTCTTTGATTATTAGATCAGCAGTAAGGACCTTGAGGGTAGAGGGAAGCTTTTCCTCTCCCACAGTTGGTGCTGTGAGCAGGATAAACTCACTGGCTGGAACCCCAGGCTTCACCAGGAGACTGCTACGAAGGAGGAGACCCCAACGTGTCTGACACAGGCTGGCAGAAGGTAAAGGTTCTGACCATGTTAACACACCCCCAGGTTTCTGTCTGCAGGATCCGGTATAAGTGAAAGTGGTGAGAATCTGTTTTTCTTTTCTAAATTTAGAGTGGCTGGGAAAACATTTGTGAAACTACCATAGTTTCTGGGGCTTAGAGACTCTTGTTTATTTGGTGTGAGTACTCGTGGGTTTTGTCATTTCTGTTTTTCTAACTTATTAAGTTAAATGCTTAGTTTGCTCTTTGATGCAATGCTGGCCAACTCCCTCCCCCCTCCTCCCTCCTCTCCAGGTAACCACCAAACCATTGAGTGTGTCCATAATGCTGGTGCCCTCTCCCACCTGTTTTTCTCTGTCTCTGTCTGATGTCTCTCCTTGCATCTTTTTATATGTCCTAAAAGCTTGGCCTTTATGATGAATGAGAATATTTTCTCTTATATCCTCACCTGGAAGGTGTACTTACCAGGGAGAATTTGGTGGCCAATTGAATAGACTGAAACTCCAAATCTTGGTTAAGCCATAGAAGTCTTATTGGTCCCTTATGTCTGGATGTACCAACTCTCATGGGACTTTGTAATAAAGGGCCCCAGACCATAAGGGGCCTTTGTTGTCTCAACTTTTGTTGCTTGTTAGTTCTGGAAAAATCCTATTCCATTGGCACCTGCATACTCTCTTTAATGCCTGTGCAACAAAGCATTTTGTTGTCTCTGATTATTTTCTTGCTACCTCGGTTAAGTCATTACAAGTTTGAGTCACAATAGGTCCTACTGTCAAGAATAGACTGATCTTTTTAATTGAAAAGAAACATAACTAAAAAAAAATTTTTTTTTTGTTTTAGAGAGCTCTCATATAGTTTTAATAGCTGGTTATTAATACCTCTTAATACAATGGAAGTACAGAAATTAGTATAAAAATCAAAGTCTACTCAGACCCCTTCCTATTTGCCTTCAGACATTGGTAGATATTATAAAAATTAGGACTTTGGAGTTATGCAAATACAGTTATATTCTATTTTAAAAAATTGGGGGGGGGGAAGCTGGGATGGCTCAGTGGGTTAAGCACTTGTCTCTCAGCCCCAGTGTCCAAGGATCAAATCCCAGCTCCAGCCGGTGCGGACCCATATGCGGAACTGGGATGTGTCTCCAGTTAAGATCTCAGTGAGATGAACTTCCCATGCAGGAGGCCCCCAGCCAGTTCCTGCCCTGTGCAGCCCCGCACACACCTACAGAATGAAACTATGTAGAAAACCAATGATGTGCAACAATGGAGACTGCTCTGGGCCCTTCCCCTTCTCTCTGTCTCTCTGTCTCTCTGTCTCTCTGTGTCTCTCTCTCTCTCTCTCTCTCTCTCTCTGTCAAAACAATAAAAATAAGTCTTTAAAAACATTGGGCTAGGGAAAGCCAGGATGGCTCAGTATGGTGAAGTGCTTGCTTTGCAGCCCTGGGGTCCAAGGATCAAATCCTGGCCCCGGCCTGTGTGGACCCATATGCTGAACTGGGGTGAGCTTCCCCTGTGGGAGGCCCCTGGTTCAGGCCCCAGCTCTTGGGGGCATGTCTCCCATGAGGGAGGCCCCCCGCCGATTCTCACCCTATATGGCCCCTGCCCATCTGTGTGGAAGGAAACCAAGTTGAAAACTGATGATGTACGACTATGGAGACTCCTCTGGGTCCTCCCCCTTCTCTCTGTCTCTCTCTATGTCTCTCTCTCTGTCAAAAACAAAAAAATAAATATTTTTTAAAAGTTGGGCGAAATAAAATGCACATTGATTGGTTTAAAACAACAGTTTTAGTACAGTACTACCAAAGACTGAATGGGCCAAATTGAACGCCCCATCCCCACCTCCGACATTAAAGGGCCCCAACAAGTCTGCTCTATTTACCTTGGTGTGGAGAAATTTAAAAGACTGGAAGAAAGAGGTTACAATGAGAAGCTTGCCCAGCAATTTCTTGGAGTAATAGTCAAGCTGGCTAAATCAAGTTAAAGATTGATAATAGGTCCAGGGTCCTTAGCTTGACCCCTTGCTGGGAACCAAAGCCTTTTCACTCAAGAAATAGGTAAAATGGTCAGGGGATAGAAGAGAGAAATTTTCACGACTCCTGGATAAGGAAAAGCATGAACTGTGGTACCAAACCCCTCTGGGGAACCCCTGACTCAGGATACAATTAGATTAAAAGAATCTAGAAATGTAAGGATTTGAAAGATTAAGACAATTGAAATGGTTACACAGGCTTTATGGAAAAAAAAAAAGTTGAAACGATGCATCTCTTTTTCCTGATTGTATTGTAGAAATAGATGTTGCATTTCACTGCGAAATTGGGACCACAGGTTGTAAGTTCTTTCTTTTGGCTATCGAGGGAAGACTCTAGAAGGTAATAAACTTTGTGCCCTTTTGGGTATATGGAAGTGTTTATTAATACTACCAAAAATATTTCCTGTTGGTCCCAGCTGAAACCTGATGAGATATTTGAAAGGGCTTAACAACTTTTTTATTAGAAATTTGGCAAACTTGGAATTCTGTGTCCCCTCCCTAAACTCTAATAAGACTACATACCAAGAAAAAGAGAAGAAGATCAGGGATTATGTAGGTAGACAGGTATAATATCACTTAAGTTAAAACTCAATTCTTTGGGGTTATTGAGAACTGTCTTTATTTTACTAATCTTTGCAAAACCAGAAATGCAGGTCTAGCAGCAGTTCAAAGCCCACCCACTTATCTTTATCATCCCCAAGTTTTAAACTGGAAAAAGAAAGGAAATAAGGGTTAGTTATTTTTTTATTATTATTATTTTTTAATACATATTGCTCCAAGGCTTCTTGCCAATGACAAATACAAATCTTAAAGTGTTTTCTCCAGAAATATTAATATGAAAAAGCTTTAGCCATTTAACCAGGTTATCTTAATTTATTCTGTCTTTTAGAAATACAGTTTGCATCCAACTACTTTTACCTGTCAGACCCATTTAATGGCAGTAATTTTAAAATGAAGGCTAGAAGGTATGTGCTTGTGCTTGTACATTCTTATGTATTATGTGGTATTTTTTACCTCTGCATGGTATGGCTAATTCATAAAAAGAGCTCTATTATATTGGTTTAAACAAATAAGCACTTCTAGGAGAATTCTCAAAAATATAACAGAAACTAACCCAAAAGCTTTTCAGAGTCACATGATCTGGAAAAATATGTGATATTAAAGCTGGTTTGCGTTTGGTTTAATTAAATAGGCATATTTATAGAGTCATCAACATTACATAATATTTTTATTCTACATGGGTTTATTAGCCAAACGAGTTTATGTTATCTCTTTTGCAAAATATGTCAGTAAGAAAAATAATGTGATAGAAAAAATTTTCTTAAGTAATCTAAACTTAATTGTTAATGGCAAGTACACTAAATAAATGTATGTTAACTTTTTAGCAATAATTATATTGTATGTGTGGTTAAAAATGGTTTCCTAAATTCCTTTGGTAACTTGAAACTTTAAGGCTTGTTATATTAAATGCTAAGTTAGATGATGCATATGTGTTGAACGACTAAACCATTTCCAAATAAGCTAATATAATGAAACAATTCATAAGCATAGATTTCTCTGTTTTGCTTCTTATTATAAAAAGATTAAGATATTTGAGTCTATTAGTAAACATGTCTTGTGCCACATTAAGAAAATCTGTGCTGAGGAAATACATATTTCTAGGTATTACAATGTATGTTCATAAATTTGTCAATCTAAGGAATACTGATATAACAAATAGTTCACCATTTTTTACTTCTTAATTTTCACTAGGAAATAAGGTTTTTAAAGGTTAAGGATTTTAATATATGTAATTAAAGCTACAAAATTAATAATAATAGAGAAAACAACTGTGTATACAAGAAAAATAGGATACGTTTTGGTTTAAAAAAAAAAGGGTATGAGATATGGAGATGTACTTTTGAAGGAAAAGAAAGTAATTTTGTCCTAAAGTGAGGCTGATTGTTTCAAAATGGGAAAGAGAAAAAAAATCTAAATGTAAAACAGAATCTTGAGAAAGGAAATTATATATGTGAGGTCAAGCTGAACAAAACTAAAATAAACTTAATCAAGTAAGTGAATTTAAATATCAAAAGTAAGATGATGCAAAATCAGAGTTTGGTTTTCTCTCTGCTAAAAGGACAAAGTTTTCTTGGACTATTGGTTCGCTACAAATACTATGAAAAGTTTTCTGCCTAGAAAGAAAAGATCCTGTGATTTGTCAAAATAATTTTGTTTTATGTTGTCTTAATAAGGTCCTTGATTACTTGAGAAAACCGAATCTTTCCAATAGTAAGAATTAAGTTTTGCTAAAGTTATACAAATTTCTGCATTTGTCTTTGAAATCTTTTATTGGTACTTTTTAAAATAATTAATATTGTTTTATAATGACTTACAAATTTATTTAGTCAAATGTTCAAACTTTCCAGTATATTTTGATAAGCTTCCCTAAATTCAAATTATAAATAGAGTTTTGACCTGGGAACAACTTTGAAGTATTCCAGAAGGACCCTTAAAACAACACAAATGGTGTGTTTTCTCTTCTCACAAAAGAGAAATATTAAACTAATGTGACTTATCTGATATGTCATGAAAAGCACTGTAAAATAAGTGATGATAAATTTCTAGGGTGTGTATTGTAAACAATGTCTGTAAAATAAACGAATAGTTGGGGCTGTGGGGAACCCAGGACAATTGCTTGGTTCTTTACCTCTGGCAAAGCTCTTTTCTTTTTTTCAGTTTTTGCATTCACCCACCATATAACATACAGTTATGTTAGACTTCATTCAACCACTACTTAGTTTGGGTTATCAATAAGTCCTTATTGTTGGGTGTACGTTTTCTGGATGGATTGCATCCTTCTCCTACCAAAAGGCTGAGGTCCTTACAGTAGCAAAGAAACTGTCAGAAACTGTGTTTCCCACTTGGGGTGAACTTTACACAATCTCTAGTGACTGAGACACCCACTCCACTGAGCAAATCATTCAAGCCTTGATGGCTAGCCTTGCAAACTTTTTGGAATTATCTCTGACCCTATCACTCTCAATTATCAGTCAAAGCCAAAAAAAACTGATGGAAAAACTGGATTCAAGCAGAAAAAGTTTAGTTACATAGGACCCAAACTGATAAGAATGGTTACAATTTTTATGACTTTTTGTTTAAAACATTGTTAATGCTTAAATCTTTTTTTCCAGATATAAGAAAAAAATGTTTTAAGCTAGCTATGACTTAAAGCAATTCAGGAAATTTCATCTGTGTAAGTAGAACTGAAACCTTTGTCTTTTTCTCCCTACTTGACCCCTCCAGAATTTGTAAACTCACAGTGTCCTTCTCTGTCTCACAAGAGAGTAATCTCATGGGATTTAGGCTGCCTACTAATCCAGCATGAATTTATCTAAATACTTAACTTAATTATATCTGCAAAACTTCTATTTTCAAGTAAAATAATATTCTGAGGCTCCAGGTAGACACAACTTTTTAGGAGACACTCTTCAACACATCATTACCATTACACAACAGCAATACACATACTGTGAGAGATTTGACCACAGAAGAATTAAGAAAAACATGAATTGATTAAAAACAAAAAAGAAACAAACTAAAATAATGAGGCAGCATAAAGAGGTAAAATTGGAAATTTCAGGGCTAAGGAAATAAACAGGGTTCTTAACATAGAACTAATAGATAAATTAGAAGTAGTAAGGATTAGAATAGGCTCATTAAAAAACAGCTTCTGAAATGGAGGAAAGGTTTGGAATAATAACAATGAATTGAAATAAAAGAGACAAGGAGATTAAAGCAATTAGAGGGCATATAATAGATATGAAAAACAAAGCACAATTCCACACAAAGATCTTCAGTATCTATGAATAAGATAAGCTAAACACTGGAATAGAAAAATGTATTTAAAGATAGAATAATGAATATTTTTAAGAAGAAGAAGAAAGAACTGAAACTACAGATTGAAAGGCTCATAATGTTCTAGAAAAAACTGATATAGGGTGTTCATTATCAGGGGATATTCTGAAGAATTTATTGAATTTCAAGGACAAAGAATTCTGCAAAAACATAGGTATAAAAAGGCTATATTTTGGAAACTTCAGATCTCCTTTGATTTTACATTGAGACAATATCTATTGAGATCCAAGAAAAGAGTTAATAAAAAATTTTATGCAACCTCTATCATATATCTCTAAACCAATGCAAAAATTGCAGGGAATAATCTCACTACAGCCCATCGCTCCCACTGATGACAATGAAAACACTTTGAACAGCCAACCAACAAACCAATATGTTCTGAGCTAGTCAAAGACTCTGAAAAGTAACAAAAAAGAGATAGATTTGATTATAGGTAGGAGAACAAAAACTGAGTAGAACATTCTATATAGTATCTTACTCATTTATTTATGAATTTATCTTTACTTTGTGGCCCTGCTCTAAGAGTAGGCCCCATAGAAATAAGAAACAGGGACCTTCACAAACTCAAAACTCTCTCAAGGGGTAAACACGGAAAGGAGAAAACCAGAGAAGGGAATTTTTAATTCTACATTGGATTCCACACAGGTCTCAACCTAACTCCTGATCTATTCACGCAGAGTTCTGACAATAACCAAAACATAGCAAGGTCTTCGATACGGACCTGAGCTTTGAACCATATGCAGAAGTCTCAATTTTAATTTGGGAATAATCCTCCCCTACCCCGTAATTTTTATTCAAGAAAGACTCAGAGACTTATAATGAATTGAATCGAAAAAGGCATACTCAAAAAATTCTCGTACCAACTCATGAACAATAAATCCTTGGGCCAGATGTAAAAGAGATTTTCATTAAATGTTAAATTTATTGGGGTGACAAAGGTTGGTAAAAATTACATAGGTTCCAGGTGTGCAGTTCTACAGTACATCGTGTCTGTATTGCATTATGTGCTCACCACCCAGAGTCAGTTCTCTTTCCATCACCATATATTTGATTACCCCTCCTTATGCCCCCTCCCCTTAACCTCAGGTAACCACCAAACTATTGACTGTGTCCATGAGTTTTTGTTTCTTTGTTACTGCTAGTTTTATATCCCACCTATAAGTGAAGTCATATGGTTCTTGATTTAACAATTAATAAAAAAAATTAGGGGAAGCCGGGATGGCTCAGTGGGTTAAGTGCTCACTTTGTAGCGCCGGGGACCGGGGATCGAATCCCGGCCCCAGCCCGTGCGGAACCATATGCTGAACTGGGAGCTCCCCCAGTTCAGTTCTCTCTCTGTCTCTGTATCTCTCTCTCTCTCCCTATCAAAAATAAATAATAAATAAATAAATAAATATAAAAAAAAATCAATCAATCAATAATATCAAAAATAAATAAAAAGGATTTTCAATGCTCAGAAAACTGAACTGAGATTTGAAGTACCACTCACAGAAGTGAGATAGATCTTAATATTTAAATCATATTGGTTTCTCCAGAAGAATAGGACCCTTAGTCTATTCAATATAACTTTCACAATGTCCAGGATATAATAAAAAACTACCCTACATACATAGAACCAAAAATATGTATTTAATTCTAAAGAAAAAAACAATGAACAGCTGTCATCCTGAGATTACCTAGGTATGGAATTGTTAAAGAATTTAATGCAGCTGTTATATAACTATGCAACATAAAGTAGAGAAAACACTCCTGAAAGGAATGAAATGAGAGACAAATCTCATGAGGAAAGTGGACAATGAAAAAAAAAAAAAAAAAAAAAAAAAAAAAAAAAA